>JAOEGS010010170.1:53871-113906 GCA_025447755.1 Corythornis vintsioides
GATGCAATAAGCCTTACAAAATTTCTGCATGTCTGGCCAATATCAAATTCTATTCTGATACACCAGAGGGGTTCAAGGGGCATCAAAACTAGACTTTGGCAGTCAGAGGGCAGAGAAGCTGTGGGGGGTGTCCAGGAAGGCTCTGCTCTCTTCCCCTGGAGTCCAGCTCCTCAGGGGAATCCTAAGGTCATGCAGAAAGCAGGAACACTTCTTTTGTTTGAAAGAGAACTTTATGGTTCATTTTGGCTTGGGACTAGGATGCAGGGAGTTATGGAGGAAAAAGTCTGAGAGAGCATTTTCCATTTCTCTCTTTTAAATGGCATTTTCCAGACAGCGTATTCTGGTTCTTACTTCACACAGGGTACAACTCCTGGCCTCTTACATTCTCAGCATATTTTCTGTAATTGATAGGCTTGAGTCCTATGATTTTAACCCACGTTTTGCACATTCAGGGTAAGAACTCCCAAGAGTTCAACAATGACCTCAGAGCTGACTTCTAGGAAAGAGGAGGCAGTTTGCTACAGCAACATCTGAGTAGTTCTTTGTACCCAAAACCCACCACACTGCCTTACTATAAACTTTCTCTTCTCAGAAACATCTGGTTTGTTCTTTTTTAACTTGACGTAGTTTCATTCACAGCAAATTTCAAATACCAACAGTAACACCAACCACTTCAGTGATGCCTTCCTTGAAATTACACATGTATTGACACTGAGAAGTCAGAGCTGGGGGAGGAGGAGGGAGGATAGGAAGGGAGATTAAAGCATGTCATTTAGGAATCACCTACTGAAAAAAAGCAACTGCTTTTCCATGCTATCCAAACACCACCAAGCTCCATCTACGCTGATGGATAAACCAAAATTTCCTATACCCTGTTCCCAGAAGGACTCCACGCAGCAAGGTTCAACACCACCCTGCTGCTAACACAACCACGACCTTGCAGCACCCGGGGGACAGAGCAGAAAGGCTGGACTCCCATCAAAAATCCACTACTGACCTTTTCCTTGAGGGCCCTTCTTCAAAGTCAGAGGAACTAACATCGTTGCTGGTCGAGGACACCTGCGACGCGTCGTCCTTCTCGTTCTCCAGCTGCTCTGCTCCTGGTGCTAAGCCTTTAGATTGGCCATTAGTCAGAAGTCCTGCAAACGTGACAAAGTAGTACACAACATTCAAATCCTGCAGCACCAGTGTCAAAGGGATCTTAGAAAAACTCAACACCTGCCCCTAGCAATAGAGAGCGGGCACCCAGAGTGTGTCTTGCAGAGATGCACTGCCAGCACTGACCTTGCACAGACCCACTCCAACAAAAACCTGCCTCAGTTGGGTGACTAGCTGACCCCAATCCCAAACAACCACCCCACCAGTGTTTGCAACAGGATTTATCATCTTGGCACAGCCCTCCTTTGAAAGGGGACACAGTCAAACTCATCCCTGTGTTACAGAGCTCCCATCGACTGGCACAGATGAGTCTGTTGCATTTATCTGTGGATCAATACAAAATGAAGCTGCCATTTGGTCCAATCTGCCATCTTGCTCTTCATTCTGCTGCTTCCAACTACTGTAAATTATGATCCTTTAAAAATAAATGAATATCAAACATCTGTTTCTTGACTCTACTTCTTCTGGGCCAAGTGCCACTCATCTCCAGAAACTCCAGGGCAGGGGCAGTGTCTGGGGCAGCTGCTTTCCCTGTCCTTCAGGGACACTACCCAAGCAGAGTCACATGGACAGAAGACAGCACTGGGTCCTCTGAAAGTAAAAGGTTTCACAAATATTTTATGTTCTACTCCAACAAAAGTAGCTACAATGACTCTTCTGAGCACCAGCACATAGATGGTGGAGCCACTCAAAGGAGAATTAAAATAGTAACATAATCTTCACTAGGCTCTGGGATGAGAGGGAGGAAAATTGCTAACAATTTTATTAGCTCAGTATTTACTCAGTGTTTTAAGAGCTTATTACCAGAGGAGCTGCAATTTTATCCAGGAGGATGCTTCCCCATCTCTCCACCAAAATACTTCTGCAGATGGCATAACACAGCTTTGTTTCACAGCTTTATTTCCTCAGAGAAATGCCAGGAGAACTTCCCTCCCCCAGTCATTTCACTCCCTTTTCTTGTAACTGCACCTTAGAGAACAGGGAGGGGGCTGAGCCCTTTGAAGGTGAGCTGGGCAGCAAGGCTGGGAGGAGAACTAACCCCAAATGCTTACTAATAACAGCAGTTCAGAACTTTCCCCTGTGCCATTTCAGAGCTCAGCTTTCAGGAAAATCACCATTTGGCACCATCAATGCACCTACTCACCAGTAACTGAGCATTCAGCCAAGCTCAGCTACCAGTAAGGCACCTCCTCCAGCAAGCTGCCAGCTCAAGGGCTGGCACCTCAGCCACAGCCTCCTTCCCTGCAAGGGTGTTTATCCTTTAAAGGGCATAATCCCAAGTTTGCATCACTGCACCCTATTGCTCTTCTTTGCCAACCAAAGTTTGTCCTTCTTCTGAACACCACTGAATTTCTCTTGCTACCTGGTGCTGCAGATTTCATGCAGTGTTGTAAAAGTCCCACCTGTGAAGCCAGAACCTGGGGGTGATTTTGTGGGGAGGGCACAATGAGCTGGTGGGTCAGTTCTTCCCCAACATGCAGCACCCAAAGCTCAACTGAAAACTGAGCACCAGTCTCTGCATTGAACTGTCTCTTCTAGCCAGCCTAAGACTGGCAGGGAGAAGTTAAATGACCATTTTCACTCCCTTTTTGTTAAACTCTTTGCCATCCTGCCTTTCCCTTACAGAGATCTCAAACTGTGACCCAACAAATAATGCAGATTCCAGTACCAGCACATGATGCTGCAACAGGGTTTGGAATGTAACACAACAACCTTCCAACGACTCCTGAGGAAATGAAGGCAACCTTTTAGAAACTAATAGATCAGATTTTTATGCTGAACTCAGCCTCCCTAGAAGCCCTAGTGCTCCAGTTTATTCCTTTAAACGTTTCCACTTCTGCTTTGCATTTTTCCATGAAACCACTGCTGATGAAATTGACAATTTCTGAACCCCAGAGAAGCCTAAATCAAGTATCTCGTTTGAAGCCTGATATGCAGTAACTTCACTCTTATGGCAGAATTTGATTAGGTTTTCCAAAAGCAATATTTGTTCTGGAGACTTGCCACGTGTAAAAGAGCCAGCAACCTGAAGTATATGAGTCAAGAAAATCACCTTGCAGGCTGTCAACTTGCACCCACTTGGAAGGCAATTTTTATTCCTCCTTTCACCCTGCAAACCCATCGTTGCACTTGGGAGACAAGAATGATTTGTGTTCCTTACAGAAAAATATTGGTTTGCCTACAATTATTCATCACAAGCAGCCCCACCCCACAAGGCAGGAATGCTGCTGAGAACTGAGAGGAGTTGGGATCAGCTGAAACCAGAGGCAGAAAAACACAAATGAGAAATGCTGGTAAATTGTGGGGATAGGGGTGGGGTTCTACATGTTTTCAAGGCCAGCATGAGGGGTTGGAAGGACCTAGAAGATCATCTAGTCCAACCCCCCTGCCAGAGCAGGGGCACCCAGACCAAGTCACCCAGGAACAGATCCAGGCAGGTTTGGAATGTCTCTAGAGGAGACTCCACAGCCTCCCTGGGCAGCCTGTGCCAGGCTCTGGCACCCTCACAGGGAAAAAGTTTTTCCTTGTGTTTACCCAGTCAAGGGCCATCAAGTGTCTGGAGGCCACAGTGGGCTGGGGACAGTTGTGCCACGTGGCACTCAGGCTCCCCATCACCATGAGTGAGCTGGCACCAGTGCAGCTGATGGGACCATGATGCACTGCAGGAACAGAGCCTGGTGCCCATCACTCCACTCTACAGCCTCAGCTGCTGGAGACCTGGCACCAGCTGCTGCTCCGTGCCCACCAGGCTCATCCCAGCCCCTTGTCCCCTGCCAGCCACAAAGCCCAAATAACCAGGCAGAGGGTTGACAAAAATAGACTTTATTCCTGTAATAAGAGGTGTTTGTTTTAAAAGTCAAAATAGTTATATTTTTAAATATTTTTTTTAAAAAAACCAAGCCTCATTAAAATTGAATTTGAAAGCAGAGTGACTTGGATTATAGTCAGTGTAGAACTTCATACATTAAAAATACTTATGGGAAATAACAATTTATAATAGAGTGAAGCAGGGCATAGTTGCTGCCAAAGTTTAAAAGGAGCTGAAACACTGAACAGCTCAAAGTCACTGAATAAACACTGCTTTAACTAAGTCATAATGAATTATTTAATTAAGTCAGAAATACAGGAATTCACACATCAAATAACTCCTAAATATACTGTCCTGGCTCTAACTGATCAAGACTAGATAGAAAGCCTAATAACTAATTCCTACTTATAAAAAAAGCTTCAAACTGAACTAGGGAGATCCTAACATCCTTTCTAGACTCTATCTTAGCCATGTAAAGATCAGCTTCATAATTTTGCTGAATTATTTTCTAAACTTGCATAAGTTGCAGCAGCAAACTGCAATTTCAGCTGCTTCAGACACACACAATTCCACTTAGTTTCTAACTGTGCTGGGAAAAAGCAGGACATGTGAATATTACATCCCTTCTGGAAGCAGAAAAGTCCTTTCTACACCCCAGTCCTGATCAAAGCAGCTTCTACCACCATTTGTTTGCCTTCCACACTCTGTTCTCCAGCCTGCCTGCTTTTTCCTGCTGCTGCCACTGCATCTCCTGTCCCTCTGCTGCATGGCTCTGCAGACTGTTCCAGTGCAGGGCTTCATGGATACTGGTAGAGATGAGCTGGCCTTACCATTTTTGGTGATGCACACACACTTTGAGCAGCAAGCTCCACTCTTAACCCATCTCTGGCCAGCTGGAGAGTTGGCTGCCAGGTACATGCAGGGCAGGTCTGGGGAGCACCTGACACGTGAGGCAAATATCACAGTTCCTGGGAATGCAGCACCCAGTAAACACTGTGCAAGTGTAAATACAGCTGATTAAAACAGAGGGGGAAGAAAGCAGCAGAAAGCAGCAACATGAGAGATGGAAAAAATGCAAGGGGTTGTTTAGTTGGTTTGAAGAATAGATGAGATTACAATTACTGGTATGTTCTTCATTATTAAAGTTACTAAATAATCAGGAAACCAAGAGGGAGCATCTGAACAAATGTCAGCACCACGTGGTTAGTTAAACACAGTGGTTGGCTGAGGAGACTTTCCCAATGTTTCCAAAACACTATTTCTCCATCACTCCCTTTGCCAACAAGGCATCTGAGCATGAAAATTTCCATGTTCTTACAGCAGGATAGCAACACCTATTTTAGTTTGCTGTTTCCCAGTCCTAAGGCAGCTTAGGAAAAGAAACACATTCAATTGTATTTCCAGTCAGTTCTCACAGTCAGAGGCAACCCACAAAACCATCATGTTAGAAAAATCAGCTGTCAGCACCACACAGACACCAAAGCTCTCAAAAGCACTGACTGACCTAAAGAAGGGGGGATTTCAAGATGGGGATCCACATTTCTATAGGGGATGGACTCCTATGGCCAGCACAGGGGAGCCCTGCTGCAGATCTCAGCTGTATGTGGAGCACAGACCTCTGCTCCAGGGACCTCTTGACCACCCGAGGACACCACCCACTCCCCACTGCCAAGTGGTACTGGGTTTGCTTCCCCCAGGCACCCTCCTCCTCCTCGCATTCCTCCCTCAGCCCTGCAAGCTGAAGCACTTCAGGCTGGCAGTTTCCAGGGCAGTTGGCAAAACAAACAGACACAAATCACAGGAAAAGTGGATTTACCCTGGGCAGGACTCACTCCACTGGATGGCACTGCTCTTTACCAGAGCATGGAGCAGCACAGGCTGCAGTTCAGCAGGCACAGAGCTAAAGCTTTCTTCACTGACAGAGTGACATCCCTGTCCAAGCTTCAGCTGGGCAGCCCCAGGAGTTGTACAGGGAAGGTTTGTTTGAAAAAAAATAGTGATTTTAATCTTTTTTCACTGTCCCATTTAGCACAGCTGCCCCAGACACCAGAAAGCTAGGAGGGTAACCATGCCACAGCATGGCCTGTGCCACCTGAACAGGGACAAATGGGAGTATAACCACCACCTCTTGCTTTCCTTCAACCTAAGGACTGAGCACTTTATTATGAGCTATAACTTCGTATGCAAGTTTTCTTACAAGGCATCATCAAGGAATAATCCTCACCCATTTTCCAGAAGCAATGGCCAAACAGCTGCAATCCAACACAGATTCACATCCTGGCATCTGTGACCCTAAATTTGCCTTCTACCAAAAGCATCCTTCCAGAGCAGAGTTCCTGCTGCAGCAGCACCAAAACCCTGGTAGGCACATGAAATAAAACCATTCATCACTTGATGCCAAGACACCACGTATCAGTATCTCTCCAACATCTTCATTAATCAGGGTGCTGTGCAGTTCCTGTATTTAGCTGTTGTACAGCACAGAGTTACTGTATTTAGCTGTTGTACAGCTATGCACAAAAGATAATTCAGTTTTATAGTGCAAATGCCATCTGTCACATTGTCACAGCATGACAAGGTATCACATTACATATTAAACAGACAACACGCCTCCAAAATAAAGCCTATTTTCATGCCATGGTTGTCTTAGAGACTAAAGAACTGGGATTTCATGATAGTAACATCATTTCAAAGCAAAACAAACCAAAACATTTTTCCCCTGGGAAAAGAGATACCGATTCCCTGTCCATTTATTTATTTTTTTTTAGGAGAGCTGTTATAGAGAAAATGCTGTTTTGATCTCCTTTGGTAATGTGAAACCACACCAGTTTTGTCTCTAAATAAAAAAAACCAGCAGAAAACAGCTGTTTACACTCCATGATGGTGATTAATGGTGCTTGGGCTTTGGGGGTGACAACCACTGGACACCAGGCTGACTGTGGGAGAGGCCAGAGCATATGCAGAGAGCAACACTGCTGTGCCAGAAACTGTCAGCAAAGAGCTTGTGGAGTCTTCAGAAGGAGGGCTTTCCTATGGAGATGCACATCATCAGTGTGGAAGCCAAGCATGAATGACATTACAGCACAAGATGTGTTTGTCAGCCTGTCACAAGCCCAGAGCACCAAAGAGAACTGATTAAATCATCCAGGTTGAAGGAAGCTCCTTATTCCCATCACATCTCCAGCCAAAATTGCTGTGAAGCAACCCAAGATATTTATGTGACTGTTTTGGGCATCTCAGCCCCTTATCATGGACCTGGCTGCAGGGTTAATTAAAATCTCATTGTTCTGCTGTTTCAACACAACATTTTTCAGGGTGTTTTGTTTTCATTTGGTGGAGTTCAGATGGGGGTGGTGGCTTTAATGTCAAAAATGAGCCTCATTTAATTCTGCCAGGAAACTACCTCGGGCCATAGGACATATTTCAAACCTCAGTTCTATTTCTGAAATATTGACCTGGGAGACATTTTTAAACAAACCAACCACTCAAACCAACCAACCCCACCAATGCTTGCAACAGACCAGAGAGAAACCTCACCTGAAGTCCACACTTTTGGTATTTGAGATTTATTTAAGAGCAAAACCAAACTCCAAACTATTCTAGAGTGACCACCTCTCTAATTAAATACATTATTTTTTTTATTTTTTTTTGCTTTTAAAGACACAATAAACTCCAAACTCCTGATTCCCCCAGGAATCACAACCCCTTCTGATATGATTCCTCCTAGGGCAGAATGGAGGCCACCAGCCTGGCTAAGGGAGGGCACAGGGGCACCAACCAGGCTGAGCAGCAGAGAGGAAGAGGAGGAGGCAGAAGCAGTAATGTTGACTCCAGACAAGCTGGGGGAATAACCTGGTCTCTCACAAATCCCTTCCTGCTTCAGAGAAGCTGACTAAGTCACAGCTTGAAACCACAAATAGCTACCTTGGGTTTGTTTGGGTTTTTTTTCCTTTTTCAATTTTAAGAGATAAAAAAAAAAAAAAAAGGAAACCCAAGAAACAGCTGCCACAAGAGCCAGCAGTGAGGGCTGTCCTGAGTGGAGCAGAAGAGGACAAAAGAGCTGATGGGCACCACCCTAGCAGCTGCTCTTTATCTGCCCTATGGGCACCATGGTGCCACTGAGCTCCAACCACACCCCTGGAGCTGGATGATAAGGGGAGAGCAGCAGCTTTCCTCATAAACAGGTACCAGGCTCTATAAAAGTCATTCAGTTTGGACAAACAGAAGCCCAGAGAACGTTGGGAGCACTCCCTGGTAGCAGTGGGGAAATGAGCACCATGTTCCCTTCCTGGGGGTTGCCAGGGAACCACAGTGTTTGCTGTGGGCAGCTTCCTTCCACCCCTGCCCACCAGCTGCCCTCGGCTGCAGCCAGGAAGCTTCAGAGAAATGACTCCAAATTCCAGCTGGAGACCTTTGCTGTTCAGAGGGACGTGGGTGGAGAAGAGACAAAGCCTTTTGCCAAAGCCAGGGAACACCACCAGGAGCCCAGTTAGGATGTGGACTCTGGTCAGAGGCAGCCAGTGCCAAGCAGGTGCCCCTGGAGAACTCACCTTCCCTCCACACACCTGTAAAGTGCAGGGAGGGAGGCCAAGCTCCACAAGGAAGGGCACAGATAACTGGCATGGCATGAGCCACAGGGTTAGCATTCAAATCCCTCCCTGCTGTGTCTCGTGGTGGTTTTGGCCTTGCACAGAGTTGCTTTATTTGTCCCTGAGTAGAACAAGGGCCCTGTGAGTTGTAGCTATGCCAGGGACATCTGTCCTACAGGACATCTTCTTTCAGTCTGGTAACAGCACAAGCAATCTGCAAACAGGAGTTAAATGGGTATTTTCTTTGAAATTACAGGCACAAGTGTGTCCAAAAACCTAATTCATCTCCATTTAGTTCAAGGATACCAGTGATCCAAAAATCAGCATCATCACTGAGACACATCTGAGTTCTCAGGTTCTAACAAAATTATCAGTGGCATGCAAATAAATTAGAATTTGTGTATGGATCAGCAGCACCCTAACTGCCTCAAGGAAACCCTCCTCCTATGCCAGGCAGCTTCCATCTCTCACTGTAGCTCCAGACAGCAGCAGCTTAGCCTCATTTTCACCTCCCTTTTGTGAGCTCCATGGGAGAGCCACAGGAAGGAGAGATGAGAGCTGGGGTAGGGGGCCAGCTACTTGAAAAGCTGATGCTGGAGAAAAGGCTTCTGAAATGTTAAGGAGACTTCCTGACACACCAACCCCCCAGCAGAGCTAAAGAAATTCCACCACAACGAAATATTCTGCTGCAGTTCAACAGCTTTTTTCTTTTTTTGCTCACATTTTGGGGCAGCAGAAGGGGAAGTGAAACAACATTAGCTGCTTCCTGATTTAATAGAAACCTTGGAACAATCATCAACACACACTTATGAGATCATAACTGCACAGTGATGTGTAGTTAATGATTTTATCTTTCTCAATAAGCAAAGAAGATAAAGTATTCTCTTGCCATTTCTAAAGAATACTGATTATTTTCCCTCCCCAACCCAAGAATTTCTTGCACAGAATTTTTCCTTCCACCCATTCCCATAACTGAAGGCTGATACCCCTTGGCATATTTCTTGTTTTAAGTACAGCATCAGAGAAATGGGAGTGAGGGGGTGGGAGATGAGTGCAATGAACAGCAAAGAAACACAGGATGAAAACAGTAAGTGAGCTCTCCAAATAGCCCCAAGAGCCCATGTGCATGCTGCAGTTCACCACTGTATTACTGCAATAAAAACACCCCCAATTCAGGGCCAAAAGTACATTATTGGTATTCCAAAAAACCCTGCATCACTCTCTTTCAAGATGATAATACTTGAGGGGGAAAAACAAAAGCAACTAAAAAGAAACCAGAGTTCCTCTGTACATTCACTGTACCCTAGAAATGCTGAAGAGACATTAAACTGAAACACTTCAGACAACAAAAGTCTTCCTGGAGTTGGAACATTCCCTCCCTGTGCTGTTTCAGGGCATCTCTACCAAGACCAACTGAGCTACAAGGAGTTCTGCCTGTCCCCACATAGTAAGGCTGCAGGACATCTCCCCTACAGTCCTGCCAGGGAGGAGGTGACAGTGACAGGGGGATTTGCCTCTTCTCCCAAGGAGCAGGGCAAAAGGGACCTCGAGTTGTTTCAGGCAAGGTTTAGGTTGGCTATTAGGAAAAAAATATTTCCCAAAAGAGTTGTCAAGCCCTGGAACAGGCTGCCCAGTGCAGCTGTGGAGTCCCCATCCCTGAAGATGTTTTCAAGCTGCACAGATGTGGTGTTGAGGGCCATGGTTTAGTGCTGACCTGTCACTGCTGGGCTCACTTTGTACCTGATGATCTTCACACTCTCTTCCAACCTAACTCACTCTATAACCAAAGGCCCATATGAGGATGGGGCAGAAAGGATGGTGTTAACCACACTACCTTCTGGAAGGAGGGATGGAGCATCCTAGGGGGAAGCAGGATTGCAGGTAGGCCAGGCTGTGCTCTGGAAGAGGAGCAGGAATCTTCACTGGCAGCATCTGGGCTGGGACCCCCATGATCCCATAACCTGCAGCAGCTGCTGATGCACTGGCAGCCTTGGCTTCTTCACAGCCTGAAGGCTGCAGCCCTCAGTAGACCTGTTTATTCTAACACCACAACAGCTACACAGCAAGGGCAGGGATGAGTGGGAACAAACCCATCATTTCAAGCACTAATCCCCACCCCCAAGCTCCCCCGTGGCATTTAATGGTAAAAAGACACTGTGTGACTGCACCCCACCTGGCAAAGGGAGAGGAGTCCAGCTTTTTTCCCTCTACCAGTATGTAAAATCAGGAAAGGCTTTGGCAGAAGCTAGACAGATAAAAGAACCATTTGTAAAGGAACAGGGTGGACTTTTTACATTTAATTTCTTTCTGAACTTAAAATCTGCCTCAGAGATACTATAGAAAACACTTTCAAGTTAAAAAAAAAAAGTCACTGGGGACATGAAGGCCTCATTGTTTTCCCCAAACTTTATATGTCAACACATCCAGATGCATTTAAAAAAATCCTTACCTCCCTTCTGAGATATTAAATCCACACAATGTTTCTTGGAGAGGGTAAAAAGAAAATGTAGGTCAAGATGTTGAGATAGGGATTGCTTCTGAAAGATGAAAGCGTAAGAGGCCTAAGCTTTCATTCCTTATGTTTCTTTGAGATTTCAAACAGAGTGTTATTTGATAATGGTTCCTTTCAGAAAATTGGAATTTAATATAGCTAATTATAAGTTAGAGAATTAATGTACAGTCAGAACTCCAACTGAGAAAGTAGACTGTGCTGATGCTTTTTACCAGCATGGCCCCAGTGCTTATTAGAGATCTTTTCTCCAAATACTAAGGCCAATCTGCTCTCACATTAGGCTGGATGGGTCCAGGAGTTTGGGGGAGGGGAAAAGAAGGAAAAAGAAAAAGAAAAAGAAGAAACCTAAGATGTGTCTGGAACAGCAAGGCTGCAGCCAGCAGCCTGGAGTGGTCCTCGTGGCACGGCACGGTGCAGAACAGCCCCTCCTGCTTCAAAGGCAGCACAGAAAATAAGAGGACAAAGAATGAAAAGCACAAGTAGCTGGAGAGGAGAAGTACATGGAGAAATGGGAAAACTTCTCCTCCTTCAGATTAAAAGGGAGGAAACCAGACAAAGGATGAGGAGTGAAAGCAAACAGAGAGAGAGGGAGTGCTCCTAATGCTCTGGTATTAACATGGAAGCTTCTCAGAATTATTTGTCCTAGGAGCAACTGTAACTGCAAAATCCTGACCTACATTCCAGGGAGAGCAAGCAGCAGAAATGGGAATATCCCTCACACCAGGCTCTGGCAGCAGGAGCAGACAGACTGGGACCAGGAGCAGTGTCTGTGCCATTCAGGGGGAAGCCACACATCAGTGTTGCAGGCACCTACCTGGGTTTGAGATGCTCTGTTTCCAGAGATCAAAAAAACCCATGTTCAGCAACATCTGCTGCACACCACTGGTTGGTGCACAGAGCTGGGGCTTGGGGAGTCTGAAACACAGCTCCTGCTTGGGTGAAGAGTCTGCATTGTTGGAAGCTCTGCAATCCAGGAGGTTCCAGCAGCTTTCCCTCTGTGTTTCCCTGGTTTCTCACTACATACTAAGCCAGTGTATCTCTGTAGGTTCTCTGGTGGGTGTGTGCACTCCTGCAATGAAATCTGTCTCTAAGGCACAGGCTCTGGGCTAAGGTCTCCCTCAGAAGGGCCACACACAAAAATGTTTCCAAATGGTACCTCCAAGCTTCTGGGGGGAAAAAGAGGCTTGTTTGTGACACTGGCATTCCAAGTTTCTTATTCCTATTTTTATTTGACATGTCCCCACATAGACAGAGCAGGGCATCCCTTATGAAAGTAGGTGTTGCCTTCCAAAGCATTCTGCTCCCAACAGGCACAAAACCTGTCCCCTACAGAGGGCACCTCCTGCCTCTTCACACAAGAAGAACTCATCAAATCCTGCTGAGCTTGGCACTACCACCTACTCCCAAACCTTGGGGTGAGAACTTGCCTTTCTTTGACTCCTCCCTTTGAGCTGCAGAACAGCAGTTATTCAGAGAAAACCAACCAACACCTCAGAGAGGTCCTTCCTATGCCATTTAGCACTGTAGGGAACTGAAGTCTCTTGTGACAAGAGGACACCAAATCAGTATTTTGCCATTGCTTTCAACCTGAGTAAAGAGAAAGAGCCAACATGGAAAATACCATCTCCTTCAGCCTACTGTCTGGTTCCTGTTGTCTGAAGAACCTGGTCAGCCTAGGTCAGGAGGGAAATCAATCACTGGACAAAAGCTTAAAGGTTTTTCTCCTATAAATCCTGGTAAAGTTTCCAAGTCCTTCATCTGTACTGGCAGATTTCCCCCTGGAAGTAGAACTGAAGAGCAGTCTGTTTTTCTCAGCAGACTCTGTTCCTTTCTAAGTTACCCTAAAAATTTAGCTTTCAGGAGACCATGCCCACTGAGCCCAAAACCATTTGGCATCTAAAGAAATATTTACTTAGCAGTTACCATTTTGATCCAGCACCATCTCAACACCCACCTATGCCATGGAAATTGAAGGACTGATAAACCACCTTCCCATAAACCCCAATATTCCAGTTCACAGACAGTATCTTAAACTCCTTTTTCCAATTAATCAAATATTCTAAAAGAAGCCTGCTCTTCAGGTGTGAATGGCAGATGCCTAGATGCATAACACAAAGAAAGGTGTTTTCTGTGCTAAGCACTGCCTTAGCTAATGGCCCATTTATTCTGCTTTATTTGTATCTAACCCTGTGTTAAGATCTGGGTGTTCATCTCCAAGACTTTGCATGCCAGTTTTATTCCACCCTGACATAAAGGAGACTTTGTACCAAAGTCATCCTCCAGAGTAGATCAACATCAGCCTGCAGCTCAAAAAACAATCTTTCACAGAGAACTTTTCAATTCTGGTCTCTTGTTAATGAGACTTCACATATTGAAGGATATGGCCATAGTGTGAGAAGGTAATCTAGGCAAGAGTGCATTGAAATCTGCAATTGCAAATGGGCTGTTTTTATCTACTTAGATAAGACAGCCTTGTTCATTTCAATTAGAGAAGGTCAGTTCCAGCCAAATGTAAACTGGCATTTGAAGTTCATCCCTGCAGGACAATGAGATGAGGTAAAGCTGCTGGGACAGGTTTCCATCTAAATAAAACATGACAAGTAGTCCCTAACCACAGACCTCATTGCTGCACAAAAGGCCACCTCCAATCGATGGGGGGGGGATCAGGGAGAAGAGGAGCAACAACAATGTTCCAAGAAGATTTGGAATTCAAGGCATGTTGTGGTAGCTTCTGATTCATGGCTTCCACTTGGAGGTGATGGCTGCTGACCTGTCTGCAGGCAGAACAACTACTGGAGAAAGCACCACATTTTATTATCTTGGCAAGAGTTAAATTATTTACTTACTGTCCTGTCATGTTATAGAGTTGGGAGTCTTTGGAAGAGAAACAGCCTGTTCCTGGGCAGGGACACCACAGGGACCAAGAGGAGGGCAGTTTGTGCAGCAGGAACATCCCCAGCCCACTCCTCTCCCTTCTGAGGCTCTGTGCAGCCCTGCCCTGTCCTGCTGGCACATGGAGTGAGAGAGCCTCAGGCTCTGAAGCAAGATCCCAACATCTCAGGAAGAGACAGCAGAGGATGAAATTCCTCTTGGACCCTTTTTCTCCAATACACCTGCATCTGTACAGACCAACACAACCCAGATGCTTTGTCTCCAAGCCCTGTGTGAGAGGACATGCCTCTGCCACTACCACAGCACCCTGTGCTAACACTGTAGCAGCATTTCTGCCCTGAAGCAGAAAAGAATTCCCACGTTGTGAAGAAAGGGGAAAAAAACTGTCCTCCCTGGGTGAGATTTTCATCACTTCTAAAGCTTCTTTCAATCTCTCCACACACACAGCAGACATGCCATAAAAACACAGGGGTGCTTTGCAGGCACAATAAACAGAGCATCTTTAGAAACAGTTGGCCCTGAAATGCTTTCACCTTTCACAGTGTGAGAGGAGACAACCACAGTCTGAGGGAGGCGTTTTAGGAAGAACCTAAACCTGCTTTTGAGGCAACCTGACTGAAGCAGCACTGTCAAGGTGCAATTTACCTCTAAAACCTCTGTTTACACACACACAAAGAGGAGGAAAATGCTGAAATGGATGGGTTTTAAGGTCAACTGCTACTGAAGCTAAGTGAGGGATGAGTGAAGGGAGAGAAAAACACAATTAAAAGCTGATCTGGTCTTTGGCCATTGAGGCCAAATCTTTTGCAGGAAAAGAGGCTTATCTCCTGGCTTCCCAAATTGCACCAGAGGTCAGCTGAAGAGGTTTCAGGAGTTTGCCAGCTCTGTCCCTCTGTGGGATCCTCGGCAGATTGCTCCAGCTGAGCTCCTTCCAGCTCTTCCCTTTTTCCACTTTAGCATATAGCTTTAAGTAAAGAAAACAAGATGAAGGCTTTCAAAGATAATGCTGCCTTTCACAAACAGATGCAGAACAAAGCACAGGAAATTCTGAGCAAAGTAAAAAATGAATGTTGTCTGTTCAAGGCTTATCTGGAATGAGTTAGCCTCTTACTGGACACATCTGAAACATCACACGGTCCTGACTGCAACTGCATGGCTCACTAAGTCTTGTGAGGGGAGAAACAGGATGGATAAGGGTGGAAATTGAGCTGCCTTCAGCTCTCAGAGCTGGAAACTCCTTCAGATACACCAGACACAGCACTCGTGAGCCAAGTTTGTCACTGACATCTCCTGTCACCCTAAGCACAAAGCTTCTTTATCTACACCTTTGACCAGACACCTCCTCCACACTATTAAATTCATTTGAATTGGGAAATAAGGGACAAAGGCAGGTTACTGAGAACATGGATTCAACTGATTCTGGCTCCAACATCCCATTAGCTGCAGGTTATGAATCTGAGTTAGTCAAACACAAACCCCAAGATGTAAAATGCATGGACATTCATTGGGAAGCAGAGCAATCTGCTGTGACTTTACTGTTCACATGCTAAGCTGGATTTCTTTTTCAGAAAGCATTCACCCAGAAGCTCTGGGAAGTATCTGCTAGGTTGAACTTATCATCATCATCAGTTATCCAAAGAACAGCTTCTTGGAGATTTTCAAATCCAAGAGAACCTCCAGCAACCAAACTGAAACACAGCAGGTCCCAGCTCAGACCAACCTCCCAGGGTGTTCTGAGCCAGAAGAGTTCTGCTGCCCAGAAAGACAACTGATTCTCTTGTTTTTCACAGCAAAAATTCTCCATTCAAACGTGGGCTGATGACACCAAAAAATAAGATACCAATCTCTTGACATTTTCAGTTTACCTCACCATGAGCATCCCCAAATCCATTTGGATTGGCAACCACCTGCATGCTTAACAAGGCAAAGCCTGGGAACACAGAGAACAGGGGGGATTTGAGGGGTGAAAAGCAAGGTGCACTGGCAGCTGTGGCAGGCAACTTGCAGAAGTGCCCATCAGCAGTTGCATCCATCCATCACTCATCCCTGCTTTTGATGTTAAAGCACTGTGCTGCCAGGGTTGCCACGATGAGGTCCGCAGCACAGGGACATCTGCTGTGATTAACCACAGCTTAATGGCTCTAAGAACATCCTGCTGGCCCAAAGACTTCTCCAACTCTTTCAAAGAGCAAACCAGCCCCAAAATGCCCCCTGCACGAAGGAAAAACTGCTGTCGAGATTGTAAAGGCACAAGACAGGCCCTTGAAGGCTGAAAATGCATTCTCTGCAGTGCTCACAAAATGCAGCATTGTGCTAACAGCTCAAAGCTCTGGTGTAAAGATAATTAGCAACAAGCCTCATTGAGAGCTAAGCACAGGTGCAGGCTCAGAAAACACAGCTCCCTCAGCCTGCCTGCAGTGAGCTGTGTCACACAGCCTGTGTGCAACTGAAACTGCTCTCTGCTTTTACTTCTGACACTGATTTGATTTCCTGTTGCATTCCTGTTTTCTTCACCAACTGGAGCATGCTGTTTCAAAGGCTGGTTCTTTTCCTGGTTATATCCCTTATTGTCTGCCCTTCAAATTACAACCACTGGTTATTTAGTGCACACTTTCCTTCTGCTAATCATGGGCAACAGAGGAGCAACAGGGATACTGCAATTTAAACCCTCATTCCAACAGCAGCTACATATTTTGATCTGCAATTTTTAGCACCCCAATACAAATTTATACTTAAATATATCAAATTAACTTTACAAACTTCTTTCTTTGCCAAAGAAATGGTTGAATTAGAATCCAAAGCAGTGCATCTCAATGGCACAGGCAAAAAATGCAGCTCTGCATAAGCTACATCAAAGAAGGGAACTAGCACTGACAAAAGGTGCCATTCCTGACCAAGCTGCCAATCCTACAAGGTGAAACCATCACCATCCTTTTGGCTCTACAGCCAAAACAATGCCAGGGGGCAAACTGAGGCTGGCTGGCAATGTGGGTACAAGAGACAGATGAAGCCATTGAGCTTCTCCACACTCGAGGACACAAATCCCAGGAAGCAGCAATGCAGGATGAACCCAGGTCAAGGCAAACAAAGCTGCTGTCCCCTGCTGGGGTTAAGGCAGAGTTCTGTCAGTGGCCAGCCCATGCAATGAGCTGCAGCAGAGGTGGGGTTGGCTGGTGCCAGTTGCTGCACTGTGGCTGGGGTTGGTCCATTCCTGTGTTGTGTTTGGTGAAATCCCTCCAACTCACACCTATGGCTGGAGCAGTTTTCAGTGAATTTTAAAGCTGCAACTTTTTTCCTCCTACTTCTGGCAACCAGTATCCCTTCCAGCATCTGAGGCTGTGGTCAGACGTGGTGACTGTGCCAATCCCAAGGCTGTGGTTAGACCAGAGCACTGTGCCAACCCAGCAGCTTGCTACTATCAAAGGGGGTGAGTTCAGCCTCCTCTTCCTCCAGCTTTGGGTTAAGGTCCTCCAGGCCCTCCCTTCCACCAAATGAGCACTCCCTGCTCATCTGACCTCTTGATGAACCTGTGTAGTTGATTAAATAGAAAATAATTTCTTCTTTAAAATGATGTTCCTGGGCTAGGTTTCTGCCACATTAATCCACTGAACCAGCTGTGCTGTGTGGGCAGAGAAGTGGCAGGGAGGTGAAAGGATGGGGACCAGACCCACTGCTGAACTCTCCCCCACCTTTCCTCACCTTATTTATTTGAGGCTTACAATAAACTCAGCCTCTGACAGGTTATGCACATGTCTCTGTAGATCCTTCATTGCTGCTTTCATTTCCCATTACATACAATTAGCAATATGCATGGAGGCAAAGATTATTTTTAGAATTACTTTGGCTAGAAATGCACTCAGGGGCAATAGTAACTCTTTTTAGATGGCCATGAAATGCAGGTTTCAGAAAATTAATTATACAATTCCTCTGTTTCTCTGGTTAAAAAAAAAAAATATCCACCTCTCATAAGTGTGAGAGAAAAAGGATGATGGGTGTCCCTGCAAGAGAAAATTTTCTGGTGCTCTTGCCAAAGACTGAAATTGTATTAAGACAGGAGTACAATTTGGACATAATTGAATTGGGTAGAGATCACTGAGGGCATAATTTGGCCTGCAGAATTTTTCTAAGTGGTGATGATGGAAAAGGTAAAAAGAGCCTGTGTCAGGCTGATGAACAAGCAAGTCCCTGGCAGGCTCAAAAATGGATTCTGTTCTAAAACACAAAGAAAGGAAAAGAGATTGGGAAATTTTCAATGAAGCCCAACCTCAACATCCTGTTATTTATTTGTTAATCTTTAAATTCACTTGACAGCAAGCACCAAGTGAAAGTGATGTTGAGTGCCATGGCAAATCTGCTCAAACGCTTGTTTACTGAACCTTTTAGTTGAAAACATCTATATTTAATCACAGTTTAAAATAGTCCAAAAGGCTGTTTACTCTGAATGTAAAGGGGAAATATTGCAAAGTTGAAAGAGGTATTTCTGTTTCTGAAAATGCATCTTAAAAATCCACTTACACAGACAAGGGGCCTTGGCACACTTACAATCTTCTACTAAAGCTTAGGAGACAGACAGACATTACCCACTGACAACAAACCCCATTTCACATCACTGATGGAGTGAAAAGCTCCCCAGACAAACGTTAGCATAAAACCTTCTTCCAGGATTTAATTGCAGCCTTCAGAAAGCAGAGAGATGAAGCCACCAGGCTGTCTGAACCAGCACAGCCAATCAACTGGGCCACTCTCTGGCTCAGAATGCAAAGCTGGCTGCTGGCCCAGCCTCCGTGTCTGCACCAGGGAGGAAGGAGGCTCTGGGCACACAGGGGTGGGAAGAGACATGGCCCCAGCCCAGAGAAGGGGCTGCCCTGCTGGCAGCTGCTGCCACACACCTAGAGCTGGGTTTATGTGAGCGAGCTGCAGCTCCCACCTTGAGCCTTTTCCACCACATCTCTCCTGATTTTTACAGCTACAGGGCCAGGGAAGAGGTTGCATCAATGAGCTGAGGTCAGGCATACTCAGCCCTGATACACAGAATTACACAGCATTCTTGCTGAGGCTGGAATAGACCTCTGAGATCATCCAAGTCCAGCCTAAGACCTGACACCATGACACCCAGCTAGACCATGGCACTCAGTGCCACATCCAACCTTCCCTTAAACACCACCAGGGATGGAGACTCCACCACCTCTCCCTGGGCAGCCCATTCCAGTGTCTAATGACCCTTTCCATAAGGAAGGGCTTCCTAATACCTAACTTAAACCTCCCCTGCTGCAGCTTCAGGCCATGCCCTCTCATGCCCTGCATACCACCCTACCCCTGGGCAGCTTGGTTTTGATCTGGTCTGCTGGGGAGCACACAGCAAAACAGAAACCCTTGAAACTTTGAGCCCAATGACACAAGCAACTGTTTCCAAACAGCATTGCAGCCTGGCAGCCAAGGGCTTGGGCAGATCCAGGCACCAGAGCAGGCTGCTGCTGCCAAGCCTGGCACCATGGTCTCACCACAAGCTGTCCCAGAGGCTCCAGCCTCTCTCTGCAGACATTTCAGTTCTGGAAAAAGCAAAGCCTCCAACAAAATCCCATCAGCTGTTGTGTGGGAAGAGTGGAGGGCAAGAGCAGAGCTGCAGAAGGGAGCAAGGGGCACCACAGCTGTGCATGGACTCACCAGCACCTCCAAAGTGCTGACATTGCTCCTTCTCCATTTAAAGAACACACAGAGAATGAATAAATGGTTTTAACAACCCTAAATTGAAGGCAAAACCTCTCAGAAGAGCAACATTTCCTATTGTTTCTCATCTCTATTTACTAAATGAGCAAGACTGCCAAATTCTGCCTCGAATCAAAGTATTCCCTCACATACATTTGATTTCCCAACTGCATCATGTTTGCCACAAGCTTCACCTAGCTGGCATGTTTGGAAATCACCATGACACCCTTCCAGGACACAGCCTAGCTGGTAAAAATGCACTATCTGCTGGACTCATTCTGCCATCTGCTTTGTCATCTCTGTAGATTAAACAGCCACTTAAACCAGCAAACTTGGCCACTTTTTCCCCTTCTGAAACACCAGCACTTCTGTATCACAAATACCTTCATTATATCAAGTCCTGAAAATAAAGGAAATTTAAAATCTTACATCATAAAATTCTGCTTTATGATATACTCTTTGGAGGGTACTGGATTTAGTCTCATAAACAGAATTCAAGCAATAATTACATCTTTCATTGCTTTTTTTTTTACAGCCTTATCTCACATTCTAAGCTACACAAGAAGAAAACAATTTCCCAGGGGAATTAGTTTTCCTTTTAGAGGAGGATCTCTGAAAATTGGTATCACTATTCCAAACACCAACCCCTATTCTTAAAATCCTAATGCAAATGACAGGCAGCAATAATCAAAATCACTAAAGACATCCCTCTGGGTTTTCCAGCACACGACCCTTGTTTCCATAATCAGAGTTCCAAGTATCCCATTCAGAGCTGCAAAAGCAGCTCCTTCCCATTTTCTACTCCCACATGGTGGAGAGGAACATGCAGCAGACAAAGGGTATCATTCTGTGCTCTGCACATACCTACAGTCAACATATCCATGCAATACATCCACTGACAACAGCCACAACACACCTGCTCCAGTAAAGACAGCACAAAAACACTCTGGATGAAAAATAAAACAGCCTGCCAAAAAAAAATATCAGGTGTTAAAAAAGTACACCTGCAAACACAGCACCACCCCCAAGCAAAACCCTGTTCCTTTCATCAGAACAACCAAAGTACCAGGGTTTCAGCCACAGGGTTGTTCTCAGGGTAACAAACACCTTTAATAGTGAGGTGGAGACAGAGCAGGTACTCTCATATATATTGTAATACATGCAGGCTCCAAAAGTAATTTTTGTTTATTTATTTTGAATTTTCTTTTTATTATTCAGTGAGACATGGATGTTAATTGTCTCTGTGCCACCACCAGCATGTTTTAGAGCTTGCAGAAAGTTCAGTGCAGAAGACTCCTGTTAATGGGGTCATCTCACATTTCAAATGAACTTGCTTTTTGCACAAACAGAGGCACCACTATTCCAGCCACCAGCTCATTAATGATACTCCTGGACTCACCAGCTGAAATACCAGCAACAATAATTCTCATACATTTTTAGTTGGGAGCTTGGCAGACACTGGCAAAGCAACTTTATATGCAACTTGAACCACTTCAACTCCACAAAAACTCTTCAAAGACTCCAGTTGCAAGGGGCTGGTGCATGTTCTACCTTCCTCTGTTACCAAAAATAAGTAGTTTCTACTGAAACAGATTATAGGTTGCAAGTCTATAAATAAATTTAAGAGATGACAGTTAGAAAACCAGAACAAAGAAACTCTCTCTGCACTACAGATGGTGGCACTAAGATCAAATCCTGCTACCTATTTGTTCACAGTCCCTTGAGCTCTCAGAAAGGATCTGAGACCAATTCACACTTCCACTCAGCCTGGACCCCACTCAGAGCCCTCCTTCCTGCTCCTGGAAGTGGTTAAATTTGCCAGATATTGGAAGGTGACCTGTTTGATTTTCAACAGCTGAAGGACAAAAAAAACCCTTTAGAGTTCACTAGGGTTGTGCAGCACCAACCCTACACTTTGTTTGCAAGGAAAAGCACCCTAACCAGTGTGCAAGCCAGGGGAATCCAGTTTTACAGAGGCACTGCACATATTTCACTACAAATTAGGTTGCCTAAATTCCTCCTACTCCCCTCCCTGAGAGCTATGGGTGCTAAATATTCATGGAGATCACTCACATAAAGCTGTATTTAACTGCATGCAACCTTTTGGAGTAACATGCAAGAAACACTCTGGGCTGCATGTTGGAACAAAGAAAATGCAAGGAAGTTTTACTGCAACAATTAGACTGGACAGTAGGGAAAGATAATTCACAGAAAAGAGTAGTCAGAGCCTGGCAGAGGCTGCCCAGGGAGGGGGTTGAGTCACCAACCCTGGGGGTGTTTAAGGGTCGTTTGGATGTGGTTTTGAAGGACATGGGTTAGGGTGAACTTTGTAGAGTAGGGTTAATTGGACTTGATGATTCCAAAGGTCTTTTCCAAGCTGAATGATTCTGATTCTATAAATATCAAGTCATGGATCTAAGGTTCACCCTTCAAATATTATGTTTCCCTACATTCAGAATATGTGGGTAATTTCTTAGGATGACTTGCTTTTTCCTCAGTCCACACAGACCTGGAGACTTGAAAATACACAGCTACCTTTAGGATGTAGTGAACAAATTCTAGTTTAAATAGATTTTCTTATGTCACCACACAGTATCAATCCTTTCCCCTTCCACAAATCTTTTTTCTCTGTATAATGAAATACTCTTCCAAATATCAGGAGGTAAAAAGGTTTTGGACAGTGCTGTTTCAACAGAGCAGTGCTGAGCCAGGGTGTTTAAAGCACCACTTAGCAAACAGAGAGGGTAACACAGAACATCATTCTGGCTCAGAGAAAACAAAACACAAAAACCAACCAACCAACCACACAGCAACCCAGAGAGCTGCTCACCTACCCCTGTGAAGGAGAGAAAGCAGCAGCCACCCCTGCAGCTCTGGGTGGGGAAGCAGTGGCAGGCAGGTGGCTCTGCCTCTGGTACCTGCATCCACAAGGCATTCCCAGCCAACTCACTTTTCATCTGAGTTGCCTTTGGAGAAACTAGACACCAGAAAACCCTCAGTCATCCTGTAACCTGGCACACTATCAAAGCCTCCTAACACACAATTACTGTGCTTCACGCCTTTAGACTTTTTTTTTCCCTTTGACTAAACAAAACCCCCACAATGAAATAGAAAATAATCATAATAAAAAACCCTTTCCAAGAGAAATTGTGTTTGACAGAAGATCAATGATGCAGAGATGTTGGAGGGAAAAAAAAAAAAAGCCAGAGCTGGTTTGTGTACACCTCCAAGCTTATTAATGGCTTGCTGCTAAAGCTAGATGCCCCTTCCCATCAGATCAGTATTTGCTGTTATTACTGAACTCAGGAGCCTGAGGTCTTCTTTAATCATATGAAGGAGTTTGCAATTGCTTATGCAATACAGGAACTTGCTCACGCTGCCTGGAGCTCCCCAGCCTCTCCTCCAGGTCTGTGCCTTGTTGGCTATAAACACTCAGTGAAAACACAGTCAACTTTGACTCACCATCTCAAGAACACAGCTACATATAAATATGAATAAACCTATCAAATAAGCTCCCAGCTGCTGCTTTAATGCATTAGCACATGTATACTTATGCACATGCCTAAAAGGAACTGCTGTAAACCTCCCTAAAGAAACAAATAAGCTCTTGTGAGTGAAGAGGAAACCGTAAGCCTGCCCAGAAATCTGAATCCTGCTAGTCATCACTTTCAAGGCTCAAGCCAGCATGACAAAGCCTTTTCAAGAAAGAGCCCTGTGTCAGGGGGTGAATCTCAAAGAGGAACACCTCTCAGGACACCATGGCTTTTCTGAGCAAGCTGTAAGGGAAGGGGGAATGACAGATCATAATTGGATTAAATAAATAAAATTGAACTCCTTTCAAGCTTCTGTCAGCTTGGATTGCCTGCATCTCCCTTTAAAACCTTCAAACTGCTAAACTAGAGGAGTCCAATGTACCAGAATTTGTGTCCTCTCAGTCCTTTAAATCCTTCTTTTCATGTAGGTCCTATGCTACCTCACCTCTGGAGAGCAGACAGTGGGACTGGGATCACTTCAGGGATACAGATGCTGGTTAGACTTGCATCTGAATGACACAGAGTAGGTAAATGTCTGACCATCCTTCCCCCAGATACCTGAAGGCAATCAGAGTTAAATGGATACAGTCAACACACTCAGCACATCAGGCAGCAGCACTGACCAGAGCAGACTCCTTTCCTACCCAAGGGCAGCCCATCCCTGTCCTCCCCTCCCTGATCCCCATCTCAATCGGTTTGCCAGAAACCCAAACGCGTTCAGAGCAGGCATTTTAAGCAGCTCGGTGCAGCCAGCAGGGCAGAGTGCACGGCAGATGGTGCCCTGCTCTCCTCCCGTGCTGCAGCAGCAGAACCCGCCGAGCCCAGAGTGCCTCCGGCGGCCGCTCACCGGTCACTGCCTTCAGGCTGCCGCCGATGCCATCGCCGTGCTGCCGCTTCTGCGCGTTCTTGAACTCCTTCAGGGATAAATACAGCACTTTCCGCACCACCCTCTCTTCTGACCAGGGAATTCCATCGCTGTCATCCTGACGGAGGAAAGGGAAAGAAAGGAGAGGTTAGCTGCATGCATCTAAAAACCAAAGCAGGCAAAACTTCAAAGCATAGGGCTACACAGGTTATTTCTCATTAAATAAAATTATCAGTATGAGAAACTGGAGAAAAATATTATTACAAAATGCAACCTAAACTTATTCTTAATAATCAAACTTATTAATAATAATCAAATCAGAGCATTAATACTTTCTAATCCTTTACCCTACAATCAGCCCAGGGTGACAGAGGGTGAAACTTGTTAAAATCCTCATCGTAAAGCCCTTACAGAGAAATTTCTCCCAGCAAGGAAGTTTTCTCCCAGATCATTAGGAGTAGGGGAAAAAAAACCCAACAAAACATCACCAAACAGATGCACTAAATGAAATGTTGCAGAAATATCAGAGGTAGGTTTTGTGAATTCACTACTCTTGTTGACATTTTGGCCTTGGTTTGTGCCTCTTGGCTCAGGATTTTTTTTCTCTGATTTGGTGATTTAAATTTACTGCAGCATTACAATGAAGTTGCACATTGATAACAATGAAGTTATTCTGAATTTATCTCCGAGTAAAGTCGAGTGGAATTTGGCCCATGGGGTATGTGTCTTCTACTTTATTTTTAGGAGACAAATGCTACATTGTCAAAAGAAATACTATACCATATGTCATATTTAGTACTTGCTTTAGTTAAAAGATTAATTCCCTGGAAAAGCATTTCCCTAAAGCCTTTAGCATTCAAATAAATTAAGTTAGCAAATTGATATAAAGATGTAAGTGAGATCAGATAAGTCATCATATTTTCATAAGCCCTATAATTGTCTTGGGGTCTTTAAAAATCACTATTTGAGCATTCTTGCCTTTGAATTCCTCAAGGGCAAGAAAAAAAGATTAACATTCCTAGGCAGGCCTTATTTTAGGTAAGAGTCCCACAGCATACTGCCACAATGCACTGGAAACCACAACAGCATCCACCAGCAATCCTGGCAGGAGTGTTTATACCACCCTGCATGGCAAAGAAGTGACCAACACCATCAACTTCAAAGGGAAAAAAAATAGATATCTAAATATAAGCATCGTTTAAGTTGACCACTGATAGCTCCTCTAGTGAAATACTGGCATTCAGCTGCTGGCGAGCAAAAACATTCACACATACCACCAAAAACAAAAAATTGTATGACAAATTACTTGGCATAAAAGAAAAAAAAAGGACAACACAATGAGTGCAGTGAAAGCAGCCTGCATTTTGGCAGTGGGATGTGCTTTTCACACGAGGGACAAGCTACTATACTTTGAAGAAGGCTGAGCTATGCCCAGGGAGCTTTAGAGCACAAGGCAGCTCTGGGCCAAAAAAGCAAATTTTGTAGCCCAACACCCACAGCAACCAAAAAAAAAAAAAAAAAAAAAAAAAAAGGAAGAAATCTCTAGGCAGGCATTTTAAAAGGACCAGCACAAGCCGTTATTTTGTCAACAGAGGTTCACACAAACAACTCCAGCTTAGCGTTTTTGCTGCCAATGCAACTTCAGCCCTAACCAGAAGTGACACCAAACACGAGCGGGATGCAGCCTGCTTGACTTGAGCACAGTCTGCCCACAGACACCCCGTGTACATTCCCACTGACAAAGGCCTGGCAGAACATCACACATTTCTGTTTTCACAGGAACTACTTATTAAATCCTCCAAGGAATCACACTGGAGTTGGGAAAAGTCACGAGCACCTCCAGCACCTGCCCATGTTGTGGGCACAGCCCTGCAGACACCACTCGTTGCTTTCTCTGGCATCTGTACAAACCAAACAGCAACAAAACCATCACTCTGTGCTTGTATACACTTTAATCCAAGCGTACATAAGACACATGTAACGACTGAGCCCAGTTCATGTAAGACATACCCAGGGAGAGTCCACTTTCCTCAGCTCCTATCAGCCTGAGGCCTCTCTCCTGTGAGTCACCAGGCCCAAAACAAACCCCTTCCTCCAGCAGCCCCTGAGGGCCCCAATGGCTGGACGTGAAAATACCTGTGGGTTCATGATTCCACTGGCCCTTTTATCCCTGCTAAAAACACAGAGGGGGGGAAAAAACCCAAAACCAAACCAAAATAAACCCCCAACAGTAGAAAGAAATGAATGCCACTGAAATCCACCGTCATGACCACTCACTGCAAGGCCAAGATGGCAGCTTTGGTAGTGATGGGGTGAAACCTGCTGAGAGGGCGGATTTAAACCAGCCTGTGCCAACCAAAAGGCTGACTGCGGTGGGTGACTGCTGGCAGGGACAACCCATGCCCTGGGACATGCTGGGCATGGTCCCTCCTGCAAAGGCCACCACACATCAGGGGCCTCTGGTCTGGGCCACCCACTCCAAGTGCGTGGCCTGAGCTCTCCCTCTCTTGGACAACAGTAAGCATGAGACCCAGCACCCTATTTTCAGAGGGGTGAGGCTGCCAAGATGCCTCCCTTGGTGCCATCCGCAGGCTCCAGCCCTGCTGCAGGAGATGCTCCTGCCTTCCCACAAGCCTGGGAGTGCACAGTGCCCCTGAAGAGATGGGTCCCAAGAGGCAGGATCAAAGTCAGCAGCCCCTGAAGCAACACCACGCTCATTTCATGGAGCTGCAAAACTGAAGGCGACCCATCCAGGCTTCATCCCTCTCTGTAACAGCAGCACTCCCAGCTGAATGCACACAGCAGTCTCTCCACACCACAGTTCCCACCACACGGCTAGAAAAAAGCCAAGTTCCCCAACATCATGTTATCCAAGGTCAGCAAAATAAAGAGGCTAAGCCACTGCCAACAGCCTCATTCACGCGGCTCCATATGCAGGAGCAATAAAAAGGTTTCACAATTGTCGACGGCATCTTCCCCGGAGCCTGCGGCACAAAAGCAGCCGCAAGCCGGAGAGCAGCCGAGTCGGAGCCCAGCTGAGCTGCTGCTGCTCTGCCGGAGACAGCTCCGGCTCCCCACACATTTAACCATCATTACACGGGTCAGATCGTCCCTGCCTCGGCACAACAGTGCAGGGAGAGCCGCTGCCTTCTCTGCTCTGTGCTCTCACCACCGCTCTCTGATCCTCACTCCAGCAAAGAACCTCCAGAAGCGCTTGGAAATAGCCTCAAGTGAAAGCCTTGAGGGATATAATCTGGGTAACTTCTCTAAAACAAAAAGCCTTGAGGAATAGAATCTATGTAATGTCTCAAAAACGAATAATCCTCAAAGCTTTTGTTTCATGATCTATGTCACTTTTCAAAAACAACCACGAAAAACCCAAACAACAACAACTAAAAAAAAAAAAAAAAAGAAAAACCGAAAGAACCACAAAACCACACAACACCAAAACCCCTCAAAGGGCCTGACTTGATCACTGCCTTTAAATATTTCCACAGGGAGCAGAAATTTGATAATTGATGGCTCTCATGGCTGGCAGAAAGGGGTTATAATATCATCCAACAGCTGGAACTCACATTCAGAAAAATGTAAGACAGATTTAAAGAACAATTCCTGCAACTGTGCAAGTAATTAGCCATTGAAACGACTTATGGGGAACTAATGGATTGTCCATTATTGACTTAGACCCAAAAAAAAAAAGGCTGAATAACATCTTAAAATGTAGGTTCATCGCTGCAAGCCCACAGCCCTCACTGTGCAGCTCAGCCAAGCTGATTTCTGCCTCCCAACCTGGCAATAAGATTCGTTTATGAACTCAGTAAAAATTAAAAAGTAGCAAGCAGCAAACAGGCAGGGAAGCCCCAAGGCAGAATTAAAAAACAGAACTGCATCATTTCCTTTAAACTGCTAAGAAAATTAATCATGCCACCTTCTTTGTTATGCCTTTTCCGGGAACCTCACGTCATTTACATCTGAACTTCAGCTACCGGGGCAGCCACACAACAGTTCAGCAAGTTCAGCTGGAGGGGATGGGGAAGAGAAGCCCAAGCAGCTCCCTTATCCAACTCAGCACCTTCCTGCACAGGAGTTCACCTCACGGGGAGAAGAGCTGCTATTTTCCACATGGGAGCCACACACTGCTACTTTGGGAAGAAATAAATATATATATATACACACACAAGTGTGTATATGGCTTTGCTACGTGCATATTAAAAGTATGTAATACATTAACTATACAATATATTGCTGTGTAGAAGCTAAAACAGAGACATACTAATAAATAATGCATACATAATTATATATAGCAATATGGATGAGATCTATAATGCACATCAGTATATATTTGCAATGAAAACAAACTGTGCACACCCTGTACCTTTCACTGTTTATAGAATCATAGAATGTTAGGGGTTGAAAGGGACCTAGAAAGAACATCTAGTCCAACACCCCTGCCAGAGCAGGGTCACCTAGATCAAGTCACCCAGGAACAGTTTGGAATGTCTCCAGAGCAGGAGACTCCACAACCCCCCTGGGCAGCCTGTGCCAGGCTCTGTCACTCTCACTGTGAACAAGTTTTTCCTTGTGTTTACCCTAAACCTCTTGTTCACCTACAGCTCAGGTGCTTGCTCACTGTGCTGCAGCTGCCTGCCTTGCACACACAGCCTTCCTATTTCTGAAGTTACACCCAAATCCTGAGGAGAAATCCATCAGCAAAGCAGGCAGCAGTGGAGGCAGGCTGGGTAGGTGAAACATCAGGAGATGATCATCTCTCAGGAGAAGCAGCAGAAGCTCTGTACTCCACTTGAGCTCCTGCATTCATTCATCACCCGGTACCACATTCCTCAGCCTGGCCTGGCCTTGCCTTCAGCAAACAGGAGTCAGAGTTGACAGGGCAGAACAGAGCTGGGAACAAGGGGGAATGCACACAGCACTCCACGCTGTTTGTTTTTGCTTCTATGTAAATACTTCAACAGCAGCGATGGTTTCTCTTTGAGAAGGCAGGACTTTGTGAGGTACAAAGATACTTAGAAGCGTGTGTGCCGAGACTCAGCGTGGCTGGCGTGTTGCCAGCTCTCTCTTTGGGTCTTTCCCAAGCACACATCTCCTGACCCCATTCTTCATGCCAGGTTGTAGAAAGCAAAACAACAAAACACAAACCCCTATTTTTTTTTCCAAGGCTGCAGCCAACGCTCAGTTAAAATCAGAGTGGCACCCAGTGCCCTAAATGAATGTGCTTTCATGGTTCAACAGCCCCCAGAGAGCCTTTCCCGCAGATGTAAGAAGGTCATTTTGAAGCAATGGGAAAAATAAACCACAAGCATCTACCCTTTCCTCAAGGATATTTTTGAAGAAGAACTATTTCAAAGGATGGGGTGTTTTTTTTCTGTGTTTAGTTAGCAACAAAAGTCTGTCTTCTGCATGAAAAAGAGGCGACACATTTTGCAGAGATCATGTAAATTACTTTGCAGCTGAAGGACCAAAATGGAAATTTCTGTTTACTAGAATTGAGACCTGCAGCCTTTTTGCCTTTTGGCTGTATGTTACCACTGGAAAACAGCTATGCTTGTTTTTCTCTAGAAGCCAGACCAAAGAGAAATTGGTGGGAAACCTAGACAAGCCTTCTGAGACTCAAAAGAGTTCTCCTGGGCAGCCCTGGGTGGGGTACCACTCAGTGCATTGGGCACAACTACTGACAAAGCCCACTTCTTCCTTGGTATACATGAGGCATGGTGTGGACCTCATGAGAAAAGCCACACTCCCTTATCCACACTGTATCTCCCCTCCAGTTAGCAGAGTATCACAAAGTCCCATCAAGCTTCTCAGCACCCCAAAGGCACATGGTGCTTGCAGGGGGAAAACCCTGAGTGCAAACTCCCTCTGCATGCCACTTGCAGGAGCAACTGGACTGTTCCATGAGCAGACAGCAGAAGCTATGCTCAGCAGAAGCTCCTAGCTGAGGTTTACACTTCCAGGGTACTGTTCTCAAACCAGACTTTAGTATGTTCAACAGAAGCTATATAAATAAATATTTTTGGGCTCCTTCTGGCAGCTATCGTGCTGCTTGGGCTTCTTATAGCCAAGCAAGGCATCATGCAAACTGGATATATCCATATATACCCACAGTAATATCCCTGCAGTCTTTTTGCTTATTATCAAGGTCTCTCCACTTCCTTCTCCTCTCAGAAGAAAGTTCACACTTACTTAATATTTAACTATCCAGAGCGGATGTAGCAGTTTCTCATTTAATACAAACTGCTTATATTCAGTGAGAAAAAATAAAACCTCATGAATGGCTTAAGTTGATGAAGATTGATACAGCTTGGAGACTTTATAGTACAGTGACTCATGCCTTCTGGAAAATGTAATCTGTTCTGTCTAGTTTAGGAAAATAGGTCACGTTTGAAAAATGTGCTAACTAACATGAAGAAAGGGGAGATTTTCTTTATTAATGGTTCTGTTAGAGCATTTAAGTGTAGCTGGTAATTAAAGTGACTTTTTCCCCTCATACTTCCAGAAAACTTCCCTGAAGACCACGTGGAACTCCCGAGCAGCAGAACTGATGGTAACGTGGCAAAGAAAGATCTCTCTTCCTCCTGCCTGAGCACTTCTGCAGCTTTTATCCCCTGCAATCCCCTGCTGGTTTGTGCTCCTTTGCTGCCTCTCCTGCACTGGGGATTGCCTCGCCTCCTTTCAGACCAATTCCTTCTAAGAGCGACACAGAAAAGAAACACTCTGGTTTTTGGGTCACTAAAGGCCTCAGGCACTTCAGAGCCCAGTGAGCTTCAACCCACTCTTGCAAAAATACATTAGGGGAGAAGAGTTATTGAAATTTCCAAACAAAAGTTCCTACCTCCCAGAACTGAGGCACCGAAACAACAAAAAAATCCTAACTTAATGTTAGGACTAATAATGGAATAATTTAAAATAGCAGGTTCCTGTGTTAATTGTTTCTTTTACTTTAATTCAGCAGCCTTGCCAAGGCTTCTGCACCTCTAGAAAACTACTACTCAATACGAAACTAGTGAAAGCTTCCAGTATCACAGTATCAACTGTTTCCCCTGCTGGCCTGCCAAGATAAACACTTAAAAAATAAAAGAAGAGGAAAGCTAAAACCAAACAAATTCGGAGTAAAGACAGGTCTAAAGTTTCCTATTTTATCTACTTACAGCAAGACTTCAGCTCGAACCATCTCTCACCAACAGCAGTGACTCCACACTAGGAACTTCTTAAAACAGACTGGGAATAAATCAATCATCCTGGAACCAGAGCACCAGAGTTTCAGGCTCTGCTGAGCTGGCAGCACCCAGAAGCCACCAAAACCCAACTGCTGGAAGAAAGAGGTGGGAAGGTCAAAGATAATTATGCAGCCTGTGGGGAGCTCTTTTCCTAACTGGCTTAAGGGAGTTCACCTGCCACCTCATGGGATGCACCTGCCCCAGATGCCAGCACTAGCTCAGATGTGGCTGTTTGACAAGCTTGATTGGGAAAAAGAGTCCAAATCTCTAGCCCAAGATAAGAAAAATTACTGTTTTCAACCAGATTAGCACCCTTATTACTCCAGGAGAATGAAAGGGAAGTAGACAGGTGGGGATTTATCTGTTAGAGGGACAGGACCTGCAACACTTCAGGCAGGTGACAGCCTGACAAGGTACCATCTGCTGTTTGACCATCACCAGTTTAGGCCTGAGCAAAAGCTCTGACATGCTAAATAAGTTCCTTACTTGGTTTTCCCTTCAAAAAAACACCAGGGAATGTCTCCTAGAAGGCAGGTTGGATTCTGTTTGCTGGGGTGTGCTGCACACAGCTACGTGCCTCCCAGGCACAGAGCAAAAGAATTGAAGCATCATTTCCCATGCAGGCAAGCAGGTCTAAATCCTTCCCAAACCCAAACCAAGTGACCTAATGGGGGATGCTGCACGTCTTCACTTCTCTCCAACACCACAAAATAATGTATACTTATCTTTGATTACAGACTACTAAAAAAACTACAGCTGAAATTGGATTAGAAACTTCTGCTGAAAAACTATTTATTGCATAACACGACTCTGACAGCCCGGGTTTCTGGCCACCAACTGAGCCTTTATAAAAATCTGCTGGGCAGCTGCCAAATCAGCTCTTTGAGTCTTGGCATGTCAGACATCTGAGGCAGTAGTCAAGGCAGCCACATGTCCTGTGCCATCCACAGCCCTGCACTTTTATGGTGAAATGGTACCCTAAGAGCAGAGTGGTATGAGCCATTAAGCAGACAAAGGTAGAAAAATCTCCTGCAGCTGTGGATCTGACAACTCTGATCAGGCTGCAGAAGACCAAGAGCCACAGCAGGATTTCTCTTTTTCAGGATCTGGTATTAATTTGAACATAAAAGTGGCTTATTAAGAAGAAGGGGGGGGGAGGGAAAGAGAAGCAAGAAATGGTAGAGTGCTCCAAAAACCCTCTGCACTCCTAGCTGAAAAATCCCTGCCATTTATAAATTTCCCATTCCAAATATTCTTACAGTGTCTCCAGCTCTAATTAAAACTCTCCACCAAGTACACTTCAGATAGACACATAAAACCCAGTATGCACAAAGAGTATTCAGCAGCTCAAGATAATTAAATTCAAATATATGCTTTCTAATTAATTTCATTTTGATTCAGTTCATATTTTTCTAAGGTGTTCCAGCTCCACTATGCAACCAGACGAAGAGAGTCTAATAAAAAGTATTTTCTGCCTTTTCAGCTAATAAGACCTGCAGATGTGAAGTTCAATGTGGCTAATCCAACCCGGCTGCACATTACTCATTATCTTAAGACCTTTTTCCACCCTCAAACAGAAAGCCTGATCCTTCACTTGAAAAATACTACCCACTTCTGCATGCCAAAATAATGTCAAGGCAGTAGGGAAGAGAGAAGGACACCACTGCTGTGTTACAAATTTCCCTTCAATATTTCTATGGGAATTCAGACATCTATTTGGGGTTTTTTTTTTGGCATCTCACAGTGAGTGATCATCTAATCCAACTTCCCTGCTAAAGCAGGATTGTCCAGGATCATCATGTTTCACTTGGTTTCCTGCTCTTTCATATCAGTCTATAGGATTCTCCTCATTCAGGCAATCACCAGCTCTAAAAGATTACAAAAAAAAAAAAACCACCCTATCAACCCATCTTGTCAATCTTTAAACCCAGGAGGGGTAGTGACAGAGCCAACCACTGAACCTACTGAGGCTGGAATCAATGTTACTGACCCAGCTGAGGAGCTCAATCAGTGGCATTGACACAGGCTCCTGGGGCAGATGTGCTGATCCTTGGCTAAGAGCTTGACATGGTGATTTTGCTCGATGTACTGCCCAAAAAGTGAGATTTTTATCAGACATTTTTTGTCCTTGTTTACATTCCTGACTGGCAGAATATCTTTTAAAGATAGGGGAAGAAGCATCCATTGGAGCTGGGAGAACAAAACCTGTGCTCTTCACTCCTAAGACCATTGAAGAAGACACTCTAAGGCTACTCCAAATGTATTTTCAGATCTGTTTAGTTACATCAGCAAATCTTGTGCTCAAAGGTAAGCTTTGCCATCAGTGAAAACTACACTCTAAAGCTTTACCAAGCTCACCCTTCACTATTAGATGTATTTGACTTCCAAAACACTACCCAGCAAACAAACAGGGGTGTTTTAGTAGCACTGGGAAGCAAATCATTTGAAGGTGCAGCCAAGTGCTCAAGGTGCTGATGTCAAGAAATTCAGGTGGAGCCAGGCTGAGGAGCAGCTCTGCCAACACTTAAAGCAGGAGGGAGGAGAAGAACTGACTGGCAGCTCTGAGATCTGGTTTGATTTGAGAGGCCACACTGCACCAGCCCTCAACTGAGAAGGTAACAGGCAGCTGGGAGGTTCTGTGTGGAAAAGGGGAGGAAAGTTCCTTCTTATCCTGATTGTACAGAACCATTTTTAACACACGGGTGCTTCACAACAACCGGATCTGTGTTAAACTGATAAGGAAAAAAACAATCAAAAATCAACTGCTTTTGACCTTTCCATGATCTTTCCCTTTTCTTAACAACTAAAAATGAACAACCAAACAACAACAAAACAATAATTTTGGGTGAGAACTTTCAAACCAATGGCACAAGCCTTTTTCCTTCACTTCTCCAGTGCTGGCTGGTGCCTGGTGGCACAGCACTGGGGCAGGGGGGGTGCTCAGGGTGGGTGCCAGGTGCAGAGAACCAGCCCTTCCTCTCCAGGAGAGCTGGTTTGGGTTGGCTTCAATTCCCTCATCCCTCCTCCACTCCCTGATCAATGGCAACATTCAAACTTTACTGAAGATATCATAAGCACATCAAAGACAACCATTAAGCTTTTAAGTGCACTAATTGACATTTTAGCACTTACAAATCCATCTATGTGTTTCCTCCTCAATCTAAGAGACTCTTCCCTGCCTGGTAACAGTTCCCTGGGTTTTTAGTGGGCAGAGGGGGATTTTCAAAGCTAGTAGTTGGTTTTTTTTTTTTTCTCAGACAGGATTCTTAGGGAATTCAAATGACAAATATAATGCACTTCAAAAAGTAACACGTTTCAGAAATTTAAGAGCTCTTCCATAAAAGCTGTAAATGGCATCACAGCTACAACTCACAGGCTTGTAAGCTCCAATGAATTCTGCAGCTGTTGTGGCACATCGAAGCCAAATCATTGTTACCTTCACACCACCACAACTGAAAACCCCAGCTAGGATGCTGCAAACTGCATGGTGCAACATGAAGGGAGCTCTGGGGGTGGGGGGAGAAGAGAGAAAATAAAGAAGAAAGTAAAACAAAGAATCCCTGGGTGGTTTTGCAGTTCTTTCTTGCTTTGCAAAGCCATCAACCAGGCTGAAACCACGAGCAACTGCTGTAGGTTTTCCTACTGTGACTATCCCACAACAGGACCCAGGGAAGCATTTCAGAAGAATCCCCCATGGGTGCTGTAAAATCAGAGGATCCATCACTCCCCCTCCCTAGGTATGGTGACTTAGAGCAGAAAAGCTGCTACCCAGAGGCCAAGCCCAGCCTCTGATTGCAGAAGAGCATCTCAGTGACAGCAGGTCTGGACCCTTCTCCCATTCCTGTCACACACCAACATGTTCACCTTCTGTTCTGTGAGAGAAATCCTCATTCAGTCCCAATATTGAAAGCAATGAGAAAGATCACATGAAATTCTCAAGAGTTTGAAGCCATTCAGTTCATTGCTGGATCTATTTTCAGGTCTGTGGCTGCCAGCCACCCCCACAGAATCTGCATGCTCAACAAGGCTTTTGACAGGCTTGTTTATACCTTCTGCAGCAATCAAAGGCAAAACACTACAAATCAAAGAACCAGGAGACAAATACAGGACTGTGCAGAACAGAAACCTCAAAAAAGAACTAGCCAGCAGCAAACCTGCTGCTCGCAGAGCCCTGGGAAAGCAGAACTGGACCAGGAAAGCTGAAAAGGACAGCTCGAGGAAGAACAGGCTTGTGCTGGATGGATGCAAACATCTGCAGGCAGGACCTCTGAAGCATAAATCCTCCATTAGAAGTGGATGCAGAGTCACAAGACAAGGAGAAGACAAAAGAACTCATTTTCCTCCCCAAAGTGCCACAGGGGAGAGGTCATCGTTTCAGATTTCCAGTTTAAAGACTGCAAGGGACTTAAATTTACTGGTAGCAGAAAAAAAGCCAGGAGAACAAGCAGACATGGGCAATGTACAGTGTTTCTGCAGCTGGGATTTAAATGGAAACACAGAGACTGTCCTTTGGGTCACTTTTTTACACTACTCAAGGCAGGAACCTCCAGCCCATGGCTTTTCTCAGAGATGGCAAATCACAATTCCTGTCAAGTTTTCTCTGTGTTGTATATGTGATAAGGATGGAGTCATTGTTACTCAGCAACACACACTGTGAACTGCATCACCCATTCTTCAGCAAACCCACCATGTCAGGGAAGCATCTGAGATGTTCAAATCACCCTCAGAAGAATTTACTGGTATGCCTTTGCTACCATGTTCCTTTAAACCTTTCACCTCCTAAACTGTGAGTTCAATGTCAGATTATAAACATCATAAAAGCTCATAAAACCCATCATAAAACTGCCAGCTCATTTCCAGATTATTTGCTCTTCACCTTGCAAAAACATCATGAGCAGTGTAAGAACTGCATCATCTCCCTGCAAACCCCAACACCTTCTTCACTTACATCAGACTAAGGTCACAAATCATCCCCTTCATGTCACTAGGCTGAGCAGTTCCATCCTTCCTTTGGAAGTAGACCTTGGCAGGTGAGCTTCAGAGTGCATCACCCACCTGCTAAACCACCCTGAGCAACACCACTGACACCAGCATCTGACAAACCCACCTGCTACTTCACCCTCCTCTTGCAAAAACCTGCTGTGCATGTTACCAGCACAGAGACATGCAAACCTTCTGTGACCACAGCCAATGCCAAGTTAGGATTCTGGGGCATCTTTGTGGGCTCCTCCATCCCACACAGCAGCAGCTAGAGGCCAAGCCAAGCAGCAGCTTCTGGGCAGAAGCACAGGCTGAGATATCCCTCCCCAGGCAGCATGAGCATCAGGTGCTCCTGTTTCAATCAGCCTGCAGTAGGAGAAGAGGCAGCATCTTGTTATTTGGGCTGGGTTTCCTGCATCACCAGCCACATCATCTCACTTCTCTCTAGGGAGAAGCCTGGGCTCTGGATGGAAGTGTCAGCTTCTCTGGGAAAAGGATGGGTTCAGCAAAATGAAACTGTGGTGGGGGTGCAGCAGAGCACAGAGCTCATCAGCAAGTTTATGTCAAATCATTCCAGGAATGGGCTAAATCCCATCTAGCAGGACAGCAAGCCATGCCCCAGTGAAATGATGGTTCTGGGGCAGACTGTGATCACATTTGTGATTTGTAGGCCAGACCATACCCACCCTTATCTACAGCAAACCCAGCCCAACCCTCACACTTCAAGCACACACCAAACCACTCTGGTTCTCAGCTTTGCTGTGCACTTGCAGAAAGTGAAACAGAGTGGCCAGAAAATGGTAAGGAAAAAAGGAAAGAAAATAAAACAATTAAAAAGAGAAACAAAACAAGACTGGCTTAGAAAGCAGCAATACATTTTTCAGCAAGGATCAGCTCCTGCAGTCTCTGGCAAATGAAGTGGTAGCAGAGAATCACCCAGGCAAGTTTCAGAGCTGCATTTCTGTTTATTTTAATTTGCAGCCTATTGATTTTAGTGTTCTGTGAGCTCGCTCATGAGTAATATTGGAACTGGAGGCTGAATGCAATGCTGGCCTGGGCAAGGCAGCTACACCCACCCGCAGAGAGCTTCTCCTCTGCTGCCAGCCTCTGCTCCCAGCAAATGAAGTGCACTGGCCAGAGCCCAGCACCAGGCAGGAGAAAAATGAACCATCCATCATCACACCCCACTGCAATTCCTTATCAATCTCCCTGACAGACACGAGGAGGAGGGCTGGAGCAGTGATGACACACCCTGTTGTAGGCAGGCACAAACCTGGCAGCTCCATTTTGCTCCTGGGGTGATCTTAGATGCACCGGGCACGTGATGACACAAATGCAACAGGACACAGGGAGCTACATATGCCTTGGGAGAGCAGGTCGTGCTGAATCCTAATTAAATTCCAACAAAACCAACCCCTCAAAGTGGTGTGACTTGGTGAAATGCCTTTCCCTTGCTGGGTGACCTCCTCCTCCCTGCAGCTCCTGCGTCCCAGCCGTGGTGAGTTGCTGCATACAGATGTAGCAGCAATGGTACAGCTTCATCAGCCTGTGTTTTCACAACACATATTTCAAATATTAAGCACTTATTGAAGACTTAGAAGTTCGAGTGTAAATATTTGTATTCTATTATAGTGCTGACGCTGCCTCGCCAACTGTGGAATTGGAAATCTCGTTTGATAAAGCTTTATTTACATATCATACTGCTCTTGATACTCAACAAAGTGAACTGACTACATTTACACCAACTCCATTCAAGGAGAGCATGTCAGCAAAAGAGCAATTCAATGATTCTGTGTCTCTGGTATGTGACTAAACCAAACCACAGCCTGGCATGAGGCTTGTTTTGGTTTTTGCTGTGAACTGTTTTCCCTTGGTGACAACATTCACTGGAAAAGCACTGGAGAAATGCACCTTGTTCACAAAACACCCCATGACCAGCATGGCTTACACCAGGAGCTGTGCATTCCCAGCACAGAGCCTTAGAGGAAGTTTCTGTTCAAAAGCTGGGAAGCTGATTCTGAACAGAAATGGTGGTGCTGCCCCAGCCCTTGAGTCCACAGCACTGCTGCAGCCCCCTGAAGAGCTCCCAGGACACCTCCAGGCAGTGCAACACCCCAAGGGTACCAGAGCTGTTTCCTGAGGGAAAGGCAGAATTTTACCCACCAGCTGGATGTGGAAGCAAGTGGAGTTTGTCACCAGTTTCTTTGGGACACATCACCTCCTACTATTTTCCAAGAGGAAGGGCCATGAGAAGCTGCTAACGCTCAGACAAGCAGCTAATGCTTCGGAAAACATGATCAACCAGCAGCAAATGCAAACTCCCTTATTAGTCCCAAAGTACCTTGTGTGGAAAAAATTAACAACCACCAGAACTCTGGTCACCAAAGGGTGAAGTTTTTCACTATTTCTGAAAAAGATGACAGATTTAAACAGGCTGGTTTTCCACAAGTGCATCAGGGAACACTCACTGCGCAAACAAACCTCTTTTTTTACTGTTCCTCCCACACACACACACAAAAAACCCTAAAAAGCAAAAAGGAGACTTAATGGGACTTCTTATCAACTCTTACCAGTTGATACCAAGCTGATCATCACATCAGCTTTGATAAATCTCTGCATCTAAAGCACCTGCTGCATTGAAGAAAACCCCGTAGTGGGCTAATCTGTTTACTCACTGAATCCAACTCGCAGATTTCTGCTGTATTTTACATACTGAATGAATATTTACTCTCTGATGAATTTAGTTAGACTTGCACAATCATATGTTGAAAAGGAGGAGGGGGGGGGAAATGAAGTTGAAGTCGCATGCTACCTTTCCACAGCTCTGCCAGCTGGAAATATGCCATCAATTGTCTGTTCCCTACGTGCCCTGAAAGCAGAGGAGGCTGCTTAATAGAAATTCACTCCATTTCACCATGTTTACTTCAGGTTTAAGGAAACAGCCATGGAGAAGATAGATTCCATATTTTGCCTTTACCAATATCCTTCTGTCTTATTTTGTAATGAGCTTTTAGCTTTTGCCCAAGTTGGTGACATTCCCAATTTAAAATGTTATGGAAATCGAAAGAGCAACATCAGAATGGAAATATGAGCAGATTTTTCCTTCATTTCAAAAATCTGAATAGTATCATAGAATGGTAGGGGTTGGAAGGGACCTCTGGAGACCATTCAGTCCAACTCCCCTGCCAGAGCAGGGTCACCCAGGGAACAGATCCAGGTGAGTTGGAAAGTCTCCAGAGAAGGAGACTCCACAGTCTCCCTGGGGAGCCTGTGCCAGGCTCTGCCACCCTCACAGTGAAGAAGTTCCTCCTCATGTTGTGCTGTTCTTCCTCATGTATCATCCTAAGGAAAAAGGCACATCCAAACAGTCTGTGTGTGGTATCACCAGGCTCTGCACTCAGTAAATGTGCATTGCTCTTCTGGACAATTCTGTCCTGCTTCCAAAGAAGTCAAAGACGTGTTAAGGAACAGCAGAAAGCAACACTTTTTGCCAGCCAGCTTAGTCAGTGAAACCAAAATTCAGCATGTGGCAGCTTTGCACAAGTCTTTGCCCTTTGCTATGCACAGGGAAGGACAGACAGACAGACAAGGAGATACAGGGCACATACTGCCCGTGAGCTGCAGCATCTCAAGTCCAGGCAGCTGAGCTTGAGCTGACTTGCTCCTAGCCCCTGACAGTGGGTGATTTACCAGCCCCAGCCTACTGCAGATAAATAAACAAGCTGCATGTTGCTCACAGACATCTGTCTCTTTTTTTCCCCCTTCCTTACCACTCAAGAAATGCCACTAATACAACAATTACTTAACCATATAAATCTGAGGTTAATAAAAAGCCCGTGCTTTGAGTGACAATATCTACTTTGCCATCACAGAACTAACTCTTTATTCCCTATAAATAAATGTTATTATCTGGGAATTGAACTCTGAGTGGTGAACTAGTAGCTCTCTTTCTTAGATGCTTCAATACATTAAGTGCTTTGCATTATGGGCAGATCAACTGCCCATTCATAAGAAAGGTTACCAAAGTGATGCTGTAATCTCATTTAGCTCCCCCAGTGTTTACCTTCTATGGCCAGTCTTGGATAGTAGGGAAAAAAAAAACCCAATGTGCAAGGATAAAACTGGGACTTTTGAATGTGGGAAGGGAAGAGGAAATATTTACCTTCTAGGTCAGAGATCATTTTGCTCCAGCTACCTCACAAGGTATGGTATCAGAAGTATGAAGAGGTAGAAAGTGATTTACAGATTGAAAACATTATAAAATGCAGATTAAAAAGAAGGAAAACCAAAATGCTGTGAACCAAGTTCAATGTTAAACAGCCTAGTGCATTTTACAGTGAACCTCACTGGGTAAAAACTCAGATCCCACAACCAAAAATACACACAGAAGATCAAAGTAATAAAAAGGAGGACAAAAAGGCATAAACTATGAAGTTGGAAACCCTTTGCTCCTTTTTGCTCTGTTTCTGCCCTGTAACTCTCACCAGGGATGGCAATCAGGGAAGATCACCACAAACCCCCCTGCTTCCTGTAATAATAAACCCCTCATTCGTGCTGCAGAATGGGTTTGTGACCTGAAAACTGCTGGCACTTGGAAAATGGTGAGGAAAAAGAAAAAGCTCAACATTCACTTCCAGGAGTGAGAAGGAAAGGGCAGTCAGAGGAAAAATCAAACCAACAAACAAGGTTACTGGTGCAAAAAGAATATATTTTGACTTATCCAGGTAAGAAGCAGGAAATACTAATGGAAAAAAAATATAAAAATTAAGGGAAATAGGGTCTAAAAAAAAAAATGGCAGTGAGGGAAGGCTGACTGGAGCCTTTGGTTTAGGCAAAGCACCAAACCACAGAGCAAACTTTCTCTCTGGATAATAAGCAGCCTTTGGTGCACAGTGGGCTGCAAGTGGAGACCTGCTGAGCAGGGAAGAGCAGGAGAGCAAGGCCAGGTGAAAGGCCAGGCTGGGGAACCCAAGATAGCCCCCAGTGTGTGGAACCAAGGCTAATGAAGCATTCCCTGATGGAAAAGCACTGTGGTGTGTACAGCCACCCACTGCTGACACTGTGTCCAGTTTCACCCCCAAATTAACCATTTTTACCTGAGATTTCTGGAAGCTTATGTGTGCTCACCTATTTCTGACATCTAGAAATATGGCTGGTCCAGGCCAAGCTGTGAAGGACATAGCACTGTCTATGATGCAGATGGCACAACCATCAGGTTCTATAATAAATCTGTTTTTAATTTAGAAAACAGTTTTAAGATCCCAGACACATTAATTAACTGGGACTAGATGATGCTCAGGGAGAGGAACCTGCCTGCTGCAGCTGCAGGCAGCAGCATCTGCACAAGGGGGTCCTGTGGGAGTGTGGGGATGGGGCCAAAGCTTGAAGACTTGCTCATCCCCACAGCTCATCCCCACAGCTCCAAGGGCCACTGTGCCCAAGTGTCAGAAACACATCCCAGTGCTGCTCCACTCTGAGGCAAACCCCATGGAGCAGGGAAGAGGCAAGAGGCAGGGCATCCACTGCACCCAGGCACCCACTGCTGGGGAGGAAGGTTTGCACACAAACCCACCCACAGAGATGTCTGAGCTGGCACCAGGAGGGAACCAGGCTGGAAAGGAGGAGACAGAATGGCTTCAATTGCTTTTTGTTTTGTTTTCTCCCTTCTCCCTCTTATCTCTGTTGCTACACGTATCTACTAACATAAAGCCATTACAGAAGTCCTAAACCAAAATCAATTAGTACATGGAATGAGCATCCCTCCATTTTAACCAAGCATCTTACAGGGCCCAGCTGCTGTGTTTGAGCAAGAAAAGCAGGGCTGGATTTGAGCAATAGGAACAGGGCTGTTTATTCATCAGGATCAGGCTCAGGTGCTGCTCTGGATACCAGACACTCTCCTGTCCCCTGGCAGGGAACAGGCAGGGCAATGCTGTTGCTCCTTCTTTTCCCTGCATATGCTGGTATTGGATCCCTCACCCCTCTGGACAAAGAGAGTGTTTGGAGCACCTTAGTCCATCTAAGGGGATACAAGCTCAGGGCTGGGTTAGCAAATCTTTCACATATATTTCTTCACGCATTAGGAACTGGGGAAGGATGCTGCCATTCCCAGGAGCAACCCAAGACTTTCCATTTCTTTTTTTATTCCCCCTTCATGCCAGAGAGTTCTCAGATTGCCTATCAATCAAGGCTGAAACTCAGTTTCTAACCTAACACAGTAACTATGATTTAAGACACACCAACAGACTAACACTGGCCAGCTTCTTTTCCTTCTCTGTCAAAATACTTTTTTCCTTAATAAACTGAACAAACCAAAATTCCATCACAGTGATGCTTTCAAATGCATGTCAGTTCTGATCTCAAAGAAACAGAGGGCTCTAAGCAGAGAAGCACTAAGGCTGATTTTGTGTTGCCACTCCTGATGGTGCTCAGAGAAGTTGATGGCAAACCCTTTTTTCCTTCCACATTGGAAAAACACCTGACTTGCAAGAATACAGAGAACAACAACCTGATCCACCCTGAGGACTGAACCTTCTGTGCAGAAGCAAAGCCACGTGTGGGGCTGAGAGCTGAGCAGGTTTCTCCTTTAGATGCAGACTGAGCTCCCTCCAGACCCAGCTGCAGGGAAAACTTCTCTTACTGAGAGCAACCAGCAACTTGTTCATCACACTCTTACCTGAGGGGACCTCTGAGACACATCTTTGCCTGCATCTCTCTGATTTTGTAATGGTTTTTACCTCAAATATAAGCAGTGGTAAGGATGTGACAGCACAGGCTTCAGCCTCAGCTATCAAACCACCACCACCATCACCTCTTCTGGGTGTCCCCAGAAGGCTCCATACTCCAGTTGCTCACCCAGGCTGAAACCCTCGCTGCTGCAGCCTTGTGCTTTTCATTTTCTTTCACATATTTCCACCTCTGCTGGCAGGTTAAAGCCAGAGCAGGCACTGCCCATCCGTGTGGAAATCCCACCCTCAGACACACATCCCTGCAGTGCAGCCAAGGCTGGAAATGCAGGGACAGAGTCCCAAGCTCTCGTGCAAACAGAAGCCCTTGGGTTTAGGAAAACACTTCTTAAGACCTGGATGGAACCACCATTCCAGACAGAGGAAGGATTCTCCAGCCCTGGGACAAAGGCTGGAGCAGGAAAGTTGCCTCTTACAGGTGGCTGCAGATGAGACAGGCCACAGAGCTGCTTGAGGTGGGCCAAGGTGCACAAAAGAGGAGCTGGAACCAAGAAAGCAGGGAGAAAAATGATGGAGGGGAGGCAGAGGACTGCAAACCCCATCAGTGCTCCTGCCCCGGTTAGCTGTGATGCAAAGGGATTCCTCACAGTGGCAACAAAATGGTCAGAAACAGAGCAGGAGCCTGGGAAGTTAGGAACCAGTTTAGGGATTTTGCAGCCTGTCCTCTACTACCCCACTGCTGAGTGATCACTGGCACTGGCAGAGTAACAAAGCTAAAAGTCTGGAAGCAGGGTGCAGGGAATTCTGTGTTGTTACACTTCAATTCACCTGCAAAGTCTTATACATGGTATAAAAACGAAAACCTTACAGATGCACCAACTACCCCCTCCCACTAATCACCTGACAGATGGGGGGGAAATGTGTTTTTTTCATCCTCTTAAAGCACATACATCCAAAAAGATGCACAGTATAAAATTATAGACTCTTTGGAAGTCAAAAGCAGAGGGCAGGGAGATTGTTATCAGCTGGAGATTCCACTGAGAAGTATCTACTCCCATGATAGAAGGTAAAGTGGATATGGTGGGTGTATTTATATATTTCAGCAGAAAGTCAGGATGCAAAGCAGGTAGTTGAAGAATGATTCTCCTCTGAATATCCACTTGCTACTCAGTACTAGTAGAGAGAAGTTAAAAAAAGAGAGAAAAAAAAAGCAGTAATGAATTAAGAGGACATCAGATGCATTTTACCCACCCAGTAACCAAACTGGGGAGGCAAGAGCCTATCAGGAATACTGCACTGGGAACAGGGTGTTGCAGCAGCCAGCCCCTCCTCAGACAGGCAGCAGCCAGGGCTCCTTAGCCCCCCGTGGCTGTGCTGTGGCCAGAGGGGCTGAGAGGGGCTCACATCAGGTAAAGCTGCCAAAGCTGTTTATTCTTGGTGAGCAGGAGACTCTGCACCAAGAGAACTCCCCTACCCACCACCACCACTGGGAATCCCGTGCATTCAGCACTCCAAAGACCTCTAGGTGTTGGCAAGGAAACACAGAAGGATGTACAAGATTAAAACCAGAGCTGTAAATTGAAAATTGCTTTCTTTAAATCCCTTGCATTTTTTTTTTTTCCTTTGTTTAGCTGATCCAGAGCTGCAGTCTGAAAAGGGGAGGGAAAAAAAAGTGCTGGCATTTTCTTCACAGGCTTCATTTCCCTTTATGGTATCCTTCCTTCCATTCAGCTGTTCCACAGGAGTTGCTCTTACTTCAAGCCAAGACCTATAAACTTTCTCCAAAGCTCCACTTCTAAAGCTGGCCAGTGCCAGAATCCAGCTTTATTTCTCTGACAACTTTACTCTTCCCTTTTTATGTATGTTTTTGAAACCAAGCCTTTACACTGAGCTACTTGCTGGAAGTAGAGAAATATTTCCAAAGAGAATACATTTCATGCTCAGGCCTTTCTTCACCAATCCACCAAATCTGGTAACTTCTGATGAGGAATGGAGCAGAAAAGCATGGCCAGCTACAGGGCTGGGTTAAAAGGAAAGACATCTGGAATCCGTCTGCTTCTCCAGCAGTATTCTCCATTTCCCCCCAGGCTTCAGTACCTCCAGACACTGATTTATTAAAAATAGTGCAAATCAATCCTCAAATTACTTTCCACCAAGCATGTTCTGCACTGGCAGAATGCTACCAGGAGATCCCCAGGAAGTGCCACTCCAAATATTTTTGTCAGCATGTCATGGAGACCAATAACTGTAGGATTTGGACACCAGAGATGCCAACAGGTAGGCTGGCAGCTGGTGGCTCTGCCACATGAAAGGAACTTGCAACTAGGAAGCTGATGTGCAACTCTCCCCCAAGCCAGACCACAAGATGCAATGGGGAAAAATCCCATTAATATTCTGTTTCCTCTGGAAAGAATTATTCCTCTTGATTTTTACAAATACTTTTATAACTGACCCATGAAATAGAAAAGACAGGAAAAGATTTGTTCTGTAAAAGAGATCTAGTTTTGGATGGTAGGAGCACTGAAAAAAACCCTGCAGTATTTGTACCCGACACATTCTGACAGTAGAAAGAACAAAGTAATCTTCTTAATGCCACTGCCTAAATTAGTTGGAAAGAGAAAAAGTGATAAATAGATTTTAATTTCAATCTAATGATTCACAGCTTACAGCCCCCAGACAGATCAGCCAACCAGAAAGGTTCTGGGCACCCCAGTACATACCCTCTGTGACAGGGTGAGCTTCACTTAACATGAAACAAGCAGCACTTTGGCTTATTACTGGCAAAACCTTGGGGGTGCATTGCTTAAAATTACAAAACACTATTTTGTGCTTTAATTTTGTTTGTTTTCTAGACAAGCTTGGTTCAAACACATCAGTGCATCCACGACACACACACACCTGAGATGATTTTTTCCACTCCCAAAGAGCTGCAGTTTGTAGATGACTGCTTTTCACTCAACCTGAAAGTCTGGTCTGTGTCTTTAAGTCCCCCCCCAAAAAACCCCTTCCAGCCCAACTCTGGAAGCTAAACCTTTCCACTCAATTCTCCTTTCAGCACAGCTGCTTCTCTTATCACTCCAGCTGTATTCTCCTCAGAGCTGCAACATGATGCTCAGGTCTGGAAGAGCTTAGAAATACTTGGGGGTTGAACACAGGGTTTTGTTGGTTGGGTTGGTTTTTTTTTTCAAGGAGGAATAAAACTACCAGGCTGCAAGGATCCCTCACATCTTTCTTCCAAAACACTGGTCCTAGATGAAACACCAACTGCTGAATAGCTCTTTACATTGTATATACATTTTTAAGACTAAAATACCCACCTGTGGAGGCTAAAAAACTGCAGAACTTCAACAGGCAATTTCTGTATTCACCATAAATCAGTGAGCTGCAGGTATTTTTATTTACCAATTTTTAATTCTTATTTACCAATTTTTTAATTTTTATTTACCAATTTTACCCTTTTCCAGCCTGTTTCTGTGTAAATTGAAGGGGGGGAAAAAACCAACCTACTGCAGCTGAAAGAAATGCCTGAAGAAGTTGGGAAACCAGTCACAATTTCTAGGAGGCTTCAGCGGCTACAGGCCACTTAGCATTTAACTTGAGCCAAATGTCTGAAGAATCCTGAGGAATACAGAACATAATGGTGGTAATTTACATTTTGGAGTTAAAAGAAAGGAGGCATGCATGTTACACAGAGGGAAAACACAAAGAAAGAATTACTTCAACAGCTATGAAAATTCTCTTGGGAAAATAGTTTTTCGGTTTGAATGTGTTTCTTCCTATTGCTTTCCCCTTCTGGAAAGAATTACTACTCTTTTTTTTCACTCTTTTTTCTCCCCCCCTCTGCTTTTTTCTTTGTAACAAGTATACACATCTAATATACACGTATGAACTGCATTTTAAATTGTTCAATAAAATGCCTACATTAAAGAAACCACCCGCGATTCTAAGAGCATCCAGACAGACAGACAGGCCCTGTTCTCACAAAGCAGATACACGGGACTGCCCAGAGCCCCAGAACAAAGGCAGCTCACCCAGATGAGCAACATGTGGCAAACCTTTAATCAGGCTTTTTTTCCCCTTCCTTTCCCCCTGTGCGTGCTAACACCAGGCAAAGCCAGCAGCAGGAATGTCGATATTTCATGGAGCAGAACAAAACCAACCCTGACAGCACAGGGGGGCATCTCTCAGTGCCAGCAAACTGCAGCCCTGCAAAGGCTGAAGAAGAAACACCTTTGAAAATCAAAACCATCGAGCATCTTGGCCCAAGCATCCTGATGGTTTGGGATCTTAAAGCCATAAAAAAACCCCAAACTAAAACAAAAAAACAAATCAGCTCAAACCTTTCCACAAACTAATGTCAGTCAGGCAACACACACAACAGAGTGCCTGGAGAGGATATTTATTTGGACACAGAGGAAAACCTGGCTTGCCAGAAGACTTTATCTGGCTCTCCCTCTTCCCCCAAGGGGGAGGACAGCAGGGGACACCAGCACCAAGAAGTGACAGGTTCCAGGTAGCTCTGTCTCTTCCATCCTCACCTGTACAGGGACAGGACACTGCTCAGTGCCCTCCTGAACACCCAGCCTGGCTGAAGAGACAACAGGATGGTCCGGGTTGGAGGGGAACCTTGAAAGGTCACTCAGTGCAAATGCCCCTTGTCTTTGTCCCTGTGTTGGTTTCCCTGCCCTGCCACCTGGCTGGCTGCACTTACACAAATGCAGAAATGCAGCCCCTAAAGCTCTTTCTTCCCCCCAGACAGGAACCCATTAGATGGAGCACCCACATCTGCATTTAGCCGTGAGCAATGCAGCCCCTGCTACAGGTTGAAAGGCAGGCTGAGGATGGATGGTGGCCACAGGTGCTCCCCTAGACCACACAGTGGCCAGGAGCTCCTGACTCTCTGGTTCAAGTCTCCTGGGCTTTCTGGAGCCTCAGGAGAAGCAGGTTTATTTCCCTGGGCTCGGCAGAGAAGTGCAGTCTGTCTGCAGTTAGCTTTGCCACCCCTTAGCATCCCAGACCCTCCCCCAGTAAAGAGCAGTGGTCTCCCTGTCAGCCTCAGGAGAGCAAGACCAGCTCCCAGCCCACTGTCATACTGGTCCTCCTCACTGGGGGCACCTCAGTCAGCTGCAAACACAGAGTCAGGACAGATGCTTCTAATTCAGATTGCTTTAGAAAGGACAAATTCTCCTGCCTCCCCAAAGTCCACAGAAAAAAATGGATGGGTGGGGAAAGTACTTCGTAGATTAAAAAGAAATAATGTAAAATTAAAGGCATAAATAAAATTACAGCAGGAGTAAGGGAGGTATCTGGAGCCAAACGTGAGTCAAACTGGCCATGATGACAGAGAGAAGTATTTCATAAAGCTGCTGATGGAACCTCCACTGTACTTTAAAAAAATTCTCCTAAGGGCAAAGCTTTTTTTCAGTTTTTCTCATCAGGTTTCTGCAGTTTCTACCCTCTATTGGGCTATTTGACATTCTAGGTTGCTCTAACCCACACAGACACATCAGCCCCGCATCAGAAACCTGAAAGGAGCTGCAAGATCAACAGCCTAAATCGTTTCTTGTGCTGTGGCTTTGTTCTCTCCTTTTACCTCTGATCCAGCAAATTAAATTCTGTTTAACCTGAGAGTCGATATTGTTATGGATTTGCATGTACATTAGAGATGCAGACGTGGATTGTCTGAGAGGGAACAGTTTTCAGAGTGATGTGATGAAGATTAAGGCAATTTACTTGCTAAATGCATAAACATAAACTTAAAAACATACATATATATATATATATATATTTCAAAGCACACCTCCCTGCCAAAACCTTTGTACTCTTTAGATTCTAAGTATTTAAGCAACAAGCATTTTCACATTCATAATGTTTTCCCCTTCCTCCTTTCCTCTGCACACTCTCAGCCTCACTGAATTTCTCAGCAAGAGCTTCTGCTGCCCATTAAGGGCTCAGAGTTACCACAGCCATTTTAGATGGCCCAAAATCCAAACCCAGAGCTTAGAAACAAACCAGGGCACCCGATTAACGCCTGTTTGGAGCTTTTGTTTGTCTGTGAGTCTTGCAGGGGATGAAGGCTGATTTACAAAGAGCCACGGATGTCCCTGCACAGAAGGCAATCAGTTCCCAGTTTAATTATTCACCGTGAAAATAAGATTCCCTTCAACCATTTCAAACGTTGCCTTTTAGTTTGATCGAGTTCAATGCCTCCTTGTGTGGTGTTTGCCCCTGCCCTGGTTAGGGGATGGTGGCAGAAGTCCTGCTGGAGCCACGGGAGAAGCAGGACGACCTATGGCACAGCAAGGTTAAACACAGCAGTGCTCCATTTACTCCTTCTCTACTGCTTATTATCTTGCCATTTAATTTCTCCCCATACCTAAGTGGCTTATGCATTCCTTCATTAAACCCACCTGCCTTTCACCTTTTCATCTCCATCTCTTCAATTCCACCCCCCCCAAAGTGCTCTTTTTATTACACCAACAAAAAAAAAACCAAACCCCAAACCATTTTCTAGCCCTCTGCTTCATTGCACCATTCATTTCAGCCCAGCTTTTTCTCCCGTCCCTATTCTGACATGAGCAAAATGAAACCATTTTAGAGCTGACCACATTCTCTAAGAACAACCGTTTGATAATCGTTTTTTTCCTTCTGTTCTGCCCCATTTTATTGGAGTTGTGCGACTGCAGGCACAGGCTGTGGCAGAGGAAAGGGCTGGGAGAGCCAGGCTGGGTGATGCCCGTGTTGCTTCTCTTCGGTACTTACAGTTAATTTATAACCCAGGAACGTGCATGTCTCCTTCAGATTATTCCTTCCAACGTGCATTACTCAAAAATTAATTTTATCTTCCAGCAAGCTGCCCGTGGAGCCTGCCGGGGCTGTAGATCACAGCAGAGGGGAAGGAAGACACTCACTCGGTCTCTGGGCTGCAGCTTCTAACTCCATGAGAGGAATCCAGCAGCACAGGCTGCTGCAGATAAGGAGCTGGGGAGCAGCTCCAAACAACCCTCCCCTCTGGCAGACGGTCCCTCTGCTCCTCTCCATCTTGGAGGACACACAGCCCCGGGCCAAAGGGGCCATGAGCTGTGGGGAGCTCCTGGATGTGATGTGGTCTGAGCCCCTGATTTATAACCCTCATCCTGCACAACTCCCAGCCAGGCAGGTTTGGTTGGTTGGGTTTTGTTGGGTTGGTTTGTTGTTTTTTTTTTTTTTAAGTAAATCTCTGTGTACACTTGCAGAGCTCTATAAATAAAACACATGTGCATTTATCTCCAATTAAACTCCTATGTAAATTTATATGCTAATTAAGTGCAACCCTCGGGCTCCTGGCGAGGTGCCAGTTCAGCCCCTGGTACCACTAAAGTTACACACCAAACGTGAGACCTGCCACGCTGGGAGAAAGCCCAGGGATGATCCCATTCTGGGGAGGATCTGGAAACACACAGGGCACCCAGGCACAGGGGGAACTGTGAATGGATCTGTCGTTTTGGGAAGAGCAGCCAGATTTCTTTTCCACCTCTTCTCTTCCCCTCCCCCTGGCTCTTCAATGTTTCATCCAACCCTGCACAGGAGCACCCAAAACCTCAGTGCACAGGTGCACTAACAACACCCCCTCCCCAAAAAAGACACCCTAGGAAGACAAGCAGGAGGCTGTAGGGGAAGAAGAAGGGAGGGGAAGAGAGAAGAAAAAAAACCCCAACCAGATTTCAAAAGCACATTAATCTGCTTGACAAGCCATGAACCACATCGCTGCTCTAATTAGAAGCAGGATCTGGGGAAGCAGAGGGAACACGGAGGTGCAAGCATTTATAACAAAAAAGGGACTTGTGATTTAATGACCTCCTCTGCTAGTTTAAAAATTAATGGGGCCAAATCAGATTAAAGCATTTTTAATACAAACCAGCTCGACATTTATCACTGGTGTTAACTGTAAGGTGGCTCCCCCATCATTTCAGCAGCATAAGGAATTCTGCTCCTTTTTCATCCAGGCTGGCTCCCAAAATGAATTTGTCCAGCCCACCTCTTGATTAAGGTGTTTCTGCTGGGGTTCAACTGTCCTGCTGACTTTGGGTCTCGGATCTCAGCTATTTCCCATCACTCTTCCCTGTCTCACTGCTCCAGGACAACCTGGGAAGGGAGATGGGGAAACCCCAGCCCACCTTCAGACAGCACTGCAGCTCACAGGGGCTTTGGCCTCCTCCTCACACCCCAACCCACCACAACTGCTTTGAGGGCTGGTTTTTGGTTTTTTTTTGCCTTTCGAAGAGCATCCCAAGAAGTGGTTGTTCTGGCAGAAGAGGGAAGCAGCAGATCCTGGGCTGGGTGGAGATGGTCAGTGGGAGGGAGGGAGGGCAGCTGGATGCCATCCACCCAGCCTGGGGGTGCCACCACAGCCCCTCGCTCGCCGCCGGGCGCTTCCTCGCATCAAAACCTGCCTTTGATTTCCAGTTTGTGATTTAGCAGCCTGGAGAAGGGGAGGAAGCAGAGCAAGCAATATCCTCCTGATGGAGAAAATAAAAAGCCTTTTTGAACGTGGCATTTCTGGAGCACTTTGAAGGCAGAGTCAGCCCAGAGAGCTGCAAGTGCCAAGAGTGTGGGATTTCACACTGAACCTTCCTGGGGAAAACAACAACAAAACACACACACAAAGCAATCACTGATCCTCACTCTTTCTTGCCAAATATATATATATATATATATATATATGAATTATTCCTTAGAAGAGCAACTTACTAAATTGAGAGTACAAAATTCTGGGGTAGTCAATTGAAATCCTGCCTAACTCAGCCAACTGCAACACAAGTTAATTTCCCGTGGACAGGTCCATAAAACACCCGGTGGTTTGAAGGGTGACAGCACAACTTTAAATAACCAGGTTACCCAGACTGTAGAAAGGACCCCAGTTTATAAACTCAGGGGATTTATTTCTCAAGCACTTGAGATTTGTATTTACTTGCTTACCACCGAGGGTCAGATTTTCTGGAGGGATATGAGCCATTTACAGAGAAATATTCTTAATTCCAAGTATATCAAGATGTGAGTTTTACTTCTTACAAATGCACAGTGCCCATCAAAAAACCGTTATGCAAAGGAGCTGTGAGGCACTGAATGCAAAGAAGATTAGATCACACCAACACATTCCTGGGATTACAAAGACACAGATGAGAAACAGAAAAGCACACAACCCCAACCTTTGCTCTCTCTCCCATCCAAGTATCTCTGTGCCTCCAGCCAGATGGGAAACCCCTCTCCTTGTCCCAGTTGTGGCACTGGAGGGATTCCCAAAGGGTGACCCACTGCTTCCAGCACACCTGGACACCTCTGCACCACAATTAACCCGCAAAAGCCTATTAAACAGCAGCAGGTAGTTAAGCTGCAGTGAAACAGCCCATTACACCACTCCACTTAGCAGGTAAACGGTCTTATCTCTTCCACTGCTTCCTTGGAAAAACATGCAAACTGGGAGAGGAGGAAAGCACAGGGAGAGCAGTTGTTGGTAGTGACAACTGGCAGAAGGAGCCTGCTCTGAAAAGAAAGGTGAAAAGCTTTTCCTCACTTGGACTTTTAACAGCAAGAAGGGCACTTCACATTATCTATTAAAGCAACATCTATTTTTTACAATCTAAGAATACAGTATCAGTACACACTGCCTCAGGGGTTACATCCATTTCCTGCTTATTAATTAATTGGCTTGTTAATACAACAATTTGCAGGCCTGTGCTGCCTAGTGAGCTCAAGGAGCCTGTGTTCTCCCTGCCAAGATCAATGTGCATTAGTCTAAAGCCTCTGATGTTGAGCAGACTCTGCTTCTGTCAAAGATAACTGAGAAGCGACGTTAACTCTTGGGAACATCTGCTCAATACTGGAAGGACAAACGACACGGCGTAAAGTTGAACTCCAAAATGCCATCATTGAAAGGCCTGGATGAAATGTCATTTACAAGCCCAGTAGAGAAAATAATCCAAAACCAAACCCCTTCTTTGTCTGCCAGCAATGCTGTCGATGAAATGTAAAACTGAGAGATCTGTCACCATCTTGCAGGTCAGATGTAAAAAAAAACTCCTTAGCTGCTCCGCTCTCTGCAGCTTGGACCTGTAGATAACACAACCCTCATCTTATTGAGTATAAAACCCTCACCTGGCTGCAATGTGAATACAAATAAACCAGCCTGCAGACCCTTCCCCAGCACACCAGCTTTGTTCTTTGTGTCATGTTAACATGAGCCCACTGAGGTCCTTTCACTGAGCACATCTCAATTCCCCAATACTCCTGGATACATTTAAGAGGTGTCAGGACACAGCACATTTCTGTGTTGTTTGTCTCTCTGTTTTACAAGGGCTCAAGTAATGAAGACTAAAGGGAAAAATTCAGCTCTGAAACCTCATCTAGTGTCAAAAGGGACTGCCTGCTAACAGCAGTTGTGTGCTGCAGGGGCATGTGGAGCACATGCTCTCACAACTACACTGGCCTCCACTTCACCTCTCCTTCCATCTTCAGTGCTGAGCCTGAGGCTTCACCCAACAAGCCCTGAAGGCACACTGGAGATTTCCCATCTCCTCACCCTCTGGGCTCGACCCCAAGGAGACCCCCAGGTCTCACCCCCTGCAAGCAGGGTGCCCAGCATCCTCCTCATGGCAGCCTCAGTGTGGCATTGCCACAGGGAGGAATCTGCTTTCCAAGCCATTTTCCCAATGGAATGGGTGGGCTGGGGAGACACAAACCCAGACACCATCTTCTACCTATGCTCACTCTTACCAGGAGTATAGGCAGAGGATTGTTGCTGTCCTTTTCTACTTCCAATGTTTTCAGTACTTCCAGTACTGTAGGTTAGTGTAACTTCCACAACGTTGTGGTGGTGTTTTGTTTTTATACACTGCCTCCAAGTGAAACTATTACCCCTTCCCTATGTGTTTCAAAAGATAACAAACATTTAAACCAGTGTTCATGTCACATAAGAGAAATATTTGATTAGAGTGAAGCAAGATACTAAGCAAAAAGGTCTGTATTTAACAGAGCAGCACACAGCCCACTGCCATGCTCAAGCCACTCTTTCTGGGGGGCTTGTTCTTTTTATTCCCCCAGAATTTGAGCTCTAGAAGTGGCTCTCCCATGGCACAGCTGAAGTGGAGTGTCCTCAGCTTTTATCAGCTCCCTTCTGTCAATTCAAACTAGCCTAGATGAACAAAACAAAACACACAACAGCTCTCCAGAAATAAACGCGTTTCAACTCCACTTGTTTTCCTTTGTTGCTTTTAGCTCTTTTTTTTCCCATTCATTCACTCATTTACACAAAGCCCTTTGGAAGGAAAGCTCCCAGTGATAGAACTTCCAGGTATGATTTCATGCTTTGCTTAAGCTGATCTAAAACCAGCCTGGTGCAGACAGGGGCACTCCTGCTCTACGCTGACTTCTGCCTGCATTTCTCTGCAGCCAAATGCAGACTATAAACCAGGAAGGAGGGACAAGTTGCCAGCGAGGAGAGGAGAAACAGATCTCAGGCTGCCTCACATCCACTGGGAAATCACATCCCAAATCCTCCATCACAATCCTCACACTTTCTCCCTTTGGTCTCCCCGCCCGGGCACCGACCAGCACGGAACTCCCACCTTTGTGCTGCCTCTACTCATTTTATCTCCAGCAGCAGCCAGATGTTTTCTAGGTCAACTCCCCACAGCCAAACTGGCAGAAAGGTGACACTTGTTTTTCTCAAGACCTCAGCTTCCTTAACCCACACAGGGAAAGGGGCACATGGGAGACCCCAGAGCTGGATCACGGGGTGGGCAGCCCATGTCTGACCCATCCTGAGGGGACACCCTGTCAAAGGGCAGATGTTTTGGATCATGGATAGGGGTTGCACAACCACCTAACTGTAGGGAACTAACTTTTCAGCTCTTTCACTCCCTAACTGCCAAGGAGGAGCTTCACCACAGGTAACTCTGTCAGTTACACAAACCAAATGGAAAGCATGAAACAAACGTTATTTCAGATCCTTAATCTATCAACCACTGCACATTTCCAAGGTGCAAACCCCATCACTCTGGGCTGCTAAGCAAGAAGAGATTCACAGTAGGGCAGAGTAGAAATGTGAGAGCAGCAGCAACAGCCACCACCACCAGATGGAAGGAAGGAATGAGAGCTAGTGCAGCACCACCACAAAATGAGACTAGCTACATAACCATTTTCCAGGGTTTGGTTTAATAAAAGTGTCATTCAGCTACAGGTATTTTTATGCATTTGTATGTTTTTAATATCTTTACACACAGGATCTGTATAACATTCTAAATATGAAATATTACCAGTGAGCCCCTATGATACAACTCTGCAAAGAGTGCAAGATGGACAACTGAAGAAGGACCCTGAGGACATGTGGAGGAGGCTGTGATCTGAGACAGTCACCCACAGGTGACAGACCTCCAACACAAAAACCAGTATCCTGACGAGATGTGGCAATGCAATTGGAGTCGAAGTGTTTCATCTCCACAAGAAAGCTGGGAGGAAAAGCCACACTGGCAGCCCCTGCTCCTGCAGCAGCAGTGAGGAGAGGGACAGCAGAAAGCAGCCACATCATTCACAGGCAGAGGGAATATACCAGCATGTGAACTGATTCAAGGCTGGAAACCCCAACAGTCACCTGGGTCTCTATACTAAGGATTACCAGGCATCAAGTGTTTAGCTAAGAAGGCAAAATGAAAACAAGCAGGAGCTAGGACACACTGAGGAGGTGTCTAACAGGGGACTGGACCAAATGCTCTGCCAGAGTGAATTTCTGCCATCAGCTGGAGGCAGCTCTTGCATGACTTGCTCTCTCCAGCACGTACACAGCAATTCCCTTTCTCCCACACCATGGACTAGGAAGGAGGAAAAAAAAACCCAAACAGTTGCCTGTTGCAGCTCCACGAGGGGATCCCAGTGGATTTGTGAAGCGAGCCAAGCTGTCCTTCAAGCAAGAAGCAAGGGTTTAATCAAATCCAAGGTGTGCCCGCTTAGCAGAAGCCTCTTGCACAGAGATGACGTCAACTTTTTACAAGCACTCACAGGAAAACACCTCCAAAGATTTAGAGGATTTGTAAATTGAATGCCTGATGATATCCTGGAGGGAAGGAGGACTTAAAGATAAGATGTGGGCTTGACCTTACACTGAAGACATTCTCCAGGAGAACAGAAAGCAGGGAGAGCAAAGGCAACGGGATCCCAAGCAGTGTGCCATGAACTGTGATAGCACTGAGAATTCCATCTCCCTGTGTCCTTTTAACACAGAGAAATCCAGGCGATTTCATTCACTGGTGCCCAATAAAGAGCAAACGACATCACATCAGCTGCCCTGGGAATGAGGCCTCGTTAACTCTCCCTCTCCAGCAAATTGGCCTCTACAGCTTGTGATGCAGGAGCTGCCAGGAGAGGAGCTCGGGCAGCCTTTCAGGGGAGCCTGCTGCAGCCAAACCTCCTCCCAGCCGGTGCCTAGAACCAGCACACAGCATCTTAAACCTTTTACCTTCCCAAGATGGAATGTTTTCTCAACAGAGATGAACTGAAGTGTCAGGTGTTTTAGTGTCTAGTCTCCTGCCAAGACTGATTTGCAAACCCTCCACTTACTGAAGAGGCTCCAACAAAAAAAAAAAGCTCTTTTAGGGCTGCTTTTACTATATCCAAATTCTCTTTAGGCAAGTGGAATGACACAGGCAAAGCCAGTATTCCTCATCTGAAATCTTAAGACCCTCATGTTTTCCTTAAAGGGAAAAAAAAAAAAAGAGTAAAAGGAGAAGTCTGCACAAATCCCGAAGTCGCCTGGGGTCAATCTTTGAGCAAACGAAGCAAAGCTGTATTTACAAAGTAACATGGAAACTCGGGATTTTAAACATTACAGCAGATTGACCACAAGTATTAATAAAGTTTGTGTTGTGCCAATATTCCCCTTGTAAAACTCCTATTTTTCAGGGCTCTGGTCCACGCCAAGCACATCGTTCAAGATTTCAGATCACAGTGCATGGAGCAACAATGTGCTCCACCCTTGGGTATCAAAGAATGAAGAATAAATATTTCCTAGTTTAAAAAGAATTCACAATCATTAATTAATTTGTCTAAATGCCCAAATTGTCACATATTAAGTTTGAAAATTTCTAACTACTCTGAGCTGTTCAGGGCAAATTTGTCCTCAAAAATAATGTTTATGAAAATGTTTACTTTTGAGAAGTTTTATCTCCCTTTTAGAGGCTCTACCTGCAGACCAGCTGCTGTGATCTGCACTAGTGGGGCCAGCAGTGAACTGCTGAAAGGGTGGAAAAATATTTTTGGTCCACCTGGGAAGATATGTGTGAAGAAACCAGCAACATTACAAGAAAAAATAAATGTCTTCCAGTGTAATAATATGAGATAATTCTTGTTGGTTTCATCATTTTCTTTTAAAATACTTCTAAAGTGAAAACATCTGCCACCTTCTCACAAAATTACATGGTGGGTTTATACTGTTACATATACCAAATATATTCATTTTTTAAGAGGTACTTACTAAGGACACACCATTTTCCCATTGAACATTTAATATTTCATCTAGCACCGTAGCTAAGGACATTTCTGCAGTGCTCAAATGTATTCTTTCCAAGTGGTTTTCCTTTCAGCCAGCACTTACACCAGCTAGTAAAGTCAGCGAGCTGGAGCCTGCACACAAAGACATTAACACGTTGTAACAGTCCTCTGAAAAGTGCTGTATCAAGCTGAGACATCCTGGTACTTTAAACCTGGCCTCTGCTTCTTCTAAGTAACTTACACGTTTTGGAGCCCTTCACAAAGAAAAAAATATGAAAAGTTAAAAATGAAACTGGCAGCAGAAAATGGGAGAAAGAATGGTCAATTATAACACAGGCTGAAGGGAAATGCCTGGAGGTAGATCCTGCTGAATTCAGGGAGGAATTTCAGAACTGGAAGCACTCATTCAAGATGAAAAAACATAACCAACAGCATCAACAAAAACAGGCCAAAAAAACCCCAATCCAAAACAAAACCACCAGCAACAAACCAAACAAAAAAAATCCCTCCTTGCAAACAGTGAAAAAAAGTAAAATAAATAAGCATACCTCCCAGATAAACCCTTAACATGAGCACACACATGACTCACAGTAACTCCAGGCCCCTTTTTCACTCAAACCACACTTGAATTCTCCTGTGGGGAAACAGCAGCTCCTGCTCATCCCACAGGATCCCACCTTGGCACCTGCACCTCCCCACGGGACCCCCCCTGTGCCCAGCCCTGCCCTGGCTGTGGGGAGGTGGTGGGGAACACGTGGCCAGCGAGATGAATTCACTGCAGCCTGGTTCTCATCACAGGGCTCTGAGGAGGCGGGGTGAGGGAACTGGGAAACCACAAACACTTTTTGTTGGGTGTTTGGTTGGGGTTTTTTTCCCTCCTGAAACGCAGGCTGGAGAACATGTTTTGGAGCTGCCTCCCGAGGCAGGTTTGGGTGCTACGTGGCCCAGGGCAGGTCCAAGGACTCTGTGACATCCAGGTGACAGAGTTTGCTCTTATCCATGCAAAGATTTTTGCCTTCTTTTCACTCTCCCTTCACCCCCTCCTCTGTATTTCTTAATAATTTAGAGCATGCAACCAACGTACTTGAGAGCAGCTCTGCTCTTAAATAAAAAATAAGAATAAATATAAAAATTTAAGGTCTCTTCATTAAAGCAGCCCTAGGAATTTGAGCTCTTTAGCTTGCCGAGAGATAAAAGAAATCTCGACCGTTTCAAATTGCAATTTGACCATCCCCAGCTCTCCCAACCACATCCAGAGGATTTATTCCTTTTGAAAGGGCCTTGGCTGAACACACCATCAAAACACTGACACTCCACAGCCCTGCGGTGACTTGGAGCCGTGTCAGCTTAATTCTGCCCCAGTCTGAGTGGCTGTTCTCACTCTCAAGGTGCAACAAGTCCTCCCTTCATCCCCCAGAAGGTCCAGGGGAGGGTTTTGCTTCTGACACAGCTCCAGAGCCACACGGAGGTGGCTGGAGGCAGAGCCAGCTTGGCAAATCCCAGCCCAACTCAGCACCCAGGGGCTGTCATTATCACTCTGTGCTCCTCCAGCCCCTTGGGCTTGGTTTGTCTGAAACCAAGACTAGCCTGAACCAAACCCCAGTTTCTGCCCCTGCAGTAAAGCACCTACTGATCATTACCTGACCAAGCTACTTCTGAAGCTGCCACTGAGCTGTTTCAATTTGGAGAGGCAGGAGTTTGCCTCCTGCCACTGTCTGATGTGGCACCTTTATTACTGTCTCCAGGAAGAGACCCATAAAAAAAAAGCCTTAAAGTGATGCAGAATGTCTTGCAGAGGCATTTTCAGCTTCACTGTTTCAGCTACAAGCGTTTGCTTTGTCTGTTCAAGTGAAAAATGATCCCTCGTCCCACAAACTGACAAATTATTTGTAGCTTTTGCTCCCTTACTCAAGTCTTGAAGCTCTTCTTAAACCTGTGGGGTTTTGCAGCCACAGGACTCCTCCAAACTAGCAAAGAGGCCCTTTAATAAATACTCTTTATACACCGAAATGACCCAAATTTACTTTCTGGATAATGGAATTTTTACGTGTGTATTTTTAAGGAGACTTCAGTCCTACAATTAAGTGGAAATTTAGGTAGGTAATTACCATCACTGGGGTAAAATACAGGATAATCCACATCAACCAGCTTCCTCTTGTAATTGTGAATAACGGCCACTGTGTCGTATCAAGAGCCGGCCACACACGTGGAGAACTTAACCATTGCTGTCCCGGCACAGGATGTGCACAAGGTGGTATTAATGAGAGAAAGGGCCCAAAGCAGAGCTCACCAGACCAAATAACCTCCTGACCACACAAGTAGAGAATAATTAAAACAACGCACCACTCTAAGTTGGGTTTTGGGAGCAGATGGTGGCTGCTGGGGCAGGCAGTGGGGTGAGGCAGCAGGGATGCTGGGTAGAGAAGAGGAAAGGGTCTGGGATTAGCATATTGCCACGCTGGAGAGAGGCTGAAGTGTCCTCCTGGGCACAGGACCTTGGAGGATGAGGCTATTTCAGGACAAGCCATTGCACTGGGCACGCCAGGCAGG
>JAOEGS010010170.1:114006-144604 GCA_025447755.1 Corythornis vintsioides
AGTGTCCTCCTGGGCACAGGACCTTGGAGGATGAGGCTATTTCAGGACAAGCCATTGCACTGGGCACGCCAGGCAGGAGTTGGCTGCCTGCTGAAGTCAAGCGACATTGTCTGTTCAGTGGGAGGGAAATGCATGTCCTACTTCTCAACTGCTGCACCTAAGGGGCTGGGGGGTGGTTTTGAGGAGAGAAAAAAACACCCCAATCCTTCTTCTGAAAGGCTGCTTAGAGTCGAAGAGCATCCCTGGAGCAGAGCAGGGGGGAGCAGGCTCAGGCTCAGCCTCTGCACCCAGGCTGCATCACCCTCCTGCACCAGCCTGGAACACGGGGAGGGGAATCAAAATGGTAGTGTGACCTTCCCAGGCTAGAGCCAGCTTGAGTGCAGTTTAACCTCAGCATTAAGGATGAAAGCCTCTGCTCGTGAAAGGCAGGCATTAACTAATCTGCTTACCCGCACGAAAAAAAAAAAAAAAAAAAAAAAAAGCCACGTACACACCAAAAAAACACACTGTGGTTTACGGTGAGGCTGCCAAGAACGTAGCAGCATCATCATCACGGAGTGAATTTCAACACATCATCGCCATCAGGCTTCAGCCCCGCTCCTCGCAGCAGGGCGGGCTGTCTCCCAGCCTCTGCCGCCCATCTGCGGAGCCGAGGAGGCTCCCGCAGCTCCCACGCTCCCTCCTCCTCCTCCCTCTGCCTGGCCACGGCCAGCAGCCCAGCCCCGCAGGGTCCCCCCTGCAGCAGTCAGCCCCTGCCAGCAGCCGGGAGAGGAGAAAGGAGAGCTTGGAGCCACGCATGACAGCGAGCCGGGGTGGGGAGGAGGAATCACCAAAGCAGAAATTAAAGAGCCGTTGCTTGTCCATCTGCCGAGGCAGGGAACTGCGGGAGCAGAGGGAAAATAAAGCACCACAGGAGGGGAGGCAATTCTTCTTCTTCCTCCCCTCAGCAGTGTTTGCCTGCCCGTATTGAGCATGTTCCTTCCCTGCCTTCTGCATCCTACATCCCTGACAACAGCTCAGCCCGACTGGAACAAGGCTCTTCCTAACAAGATTTCAGCACGGAAATGTTTTGACTGTGGACCTGACATAAACATATTAAATAATGTTCCTTCCTCACCCAGAAATCCCTCGCCCTCCTCCATCTCTAAAGGCATTTGCTTTTGTCTAGTCAGCAGTGCTTTTTGGCTCGAGTTTAATTACAATTTCAACCAGCCTGTGAGAGAGAGATGGTATCTTTCCTTTCACAGACAGAAGACAATATCCTCTAAGTATTTCATATCCTCATTTCTTAAAATCAGCTCATCAGAAAACCACACTCTTCAGCAACAAGTGTGAGATTATCTTTAGCCACCAGCATCAGCACACTGAAAGGCTGAAGCCATTTTATTGCCTCACTGAGATTTTATTGTACATTTCTCTTTTCTGGGGGATTTCTCTGCCTTTCATTTTTCGATGCTATTTTATTACACCAGTTCCATCAGCTCAAAGGATTCCTTAATTACACCGAAGGTTCCCAAACTAATACAGCATCTTCAGATTTCATAAAGATTGAAAAGATTCTGGGCTCTGCTCCTGCAGGGTTTTTTGTTGTGTTTTTTCACCTTTTGATTCATCACACAGTTGACATTTTTCCAACTTCCCTCTATATCCACGAGAGCCAGGAACAGCAACTGCAAAATAAAACCCCATTTTCTCCCACAGGTCGTGGGGCTCCAAAGCCTTCTGAAAACCTCCACAAATAACCACACCAATCCCTGCAACTGGATTTCCAGAGACTAATTTTGCTTCTTTCTTCAACTCTGCCCAGAAATACCTCATTAGTGGGTGGGTGCCAGATTTGGGGGTCTCTCTTAGCTCAGCCCTGGCCACACTCTGGCTTCCTTGCTCCCCTCTCCTGCATCCCAGGGCACATCACTCGTGTGAGAAAGAAACTCCAGGATCCTGTCCCGAGCCACTGCAGTGGGACAAGTCTCTCTTTTGGAAGGGAAGGAATAAAGGCAAATGAAACTATGGGCATGTGGGTTAAAAGGAAATAAGCACCTCAAATGACTTTTGTCATTAAATGTACCCAAACACCAGGGAGGGGGGAAGGAGGATGTGACAGATGGACTCACTCGAGTTCTATCAGGATTTTCTACAGAAATAATCTCAACAAACCCAACTCTTTGTAGCAACACTAATGAAATTCACTGTTTACTATCACATAAAGTACTTCCATCTTTGAATATGATTTTTAAAAAGCTATTTTTTGACAGCACCATTTCCTCACTTGATGAGGCAACTTAATTATACTGCACAGCAGAAACTGCATGACAGGTCATGGGGGTTAAAGCTGCCACATCAATAGATCATTATCAAATATACAATTTTCTCATTTGTACTGTTTATCCTGGAGAGCTGCCAGTCAATGGATAACAAACATGGACATTCAGCACATTCATCTGCCCAGGATCCCTCCTCAGGACACAGGCTGCTGCTAAGGGAACTTCCCAAGGACACTTCAAGGGAATACTCTACACCCCAACTGACAAAGATTATAGCCTTGAATAATTCCTTTGGATTTGTCAACTTAAACAAAAAAAGCTTTCTATATTTGCACGCACATGTGCAGGCATAGTTTTTAACACGTTCATTTTTTTAATCATCATTGAAGCAATTTTCTTCTGCTTAAAAAGGATGGAATAAATATTAGGTTGAATTTCAGAGGTTTGGTACTTTCAGCATTTTAAAGTGGACAGATCTGCCACTTAGGCCAAAAGTCTCACTCTTTTACCATGGGCACCACACCCTTCTGAAGGCTCTCAGTATTTCTTTTAATGCAAAGCAGTATGGTCAAACTACTGCTCCCCTCAGAGGCCCTGAAGTAATTTGTCTGCTTTTCCTCCTCCTCCCTCTGAGGTTCTAGGCTGCATCCCATGCCCTTTGTCAGGATGGAGATGTTGGCAATTCCTGCCTGCTGCTGCTTCTGAGAACGCCCTCACGCAGGAAGCTGATGCCATTGACCTCATTTGATCCAGGCAAAAAGTAATAATGGAGCTCCTGTGGCTAATTGCCAAGAGAAAAACACTTAAAGGACTTGTTTCCGACATCCTCCTCTCCTCTGATGAAGATCTAAACCAGCAGCTCAAGACAGGCTTCTGATTAGATCAAAGTAGGAAACATTTCATGCTATTAGCCACATAGTTTCATCTTGTTTATGAACCGCACCATAATCGACCCCAGACGACTTAAAATACAGTAGCTCACAAAAAACCATGATTATCAGAACATGATACTCACAGCCACTATGTATCTTTCTAGTAAACGCTTGAAAGTCTTTTCTGTCCCCAACTTCATTGGCATTGAGAGCAGATTAGCATCAGGTTTTCTAGTTTAGAAGCTCTCTGAGATTTGAAAAGATTGCGTCTGTAAATAACCAGGAATGTTTAAGAGACCAGTTGACTCCATTTGCTCTAAAGACATGAGATTATCTCAACAGGAAGCAATTATTTTTCATAAACTAATTCCCCCACATCCAGTTGTCTAAATAACTCAGAAATTTTCTTGTATATAAACCCCCATCCAAATGCTGCTGCAAAAGGAATTCTCTACCCACTGATGCTCGGGCTGTGCCACTTAGGGAGAGATGCACCAAGACTGAAGAACTGAAGGTGTGTGCCCAGTGGCAGGGGAGCATTTGGAGAAGCCTCTTGCCCCAGGTGTAAGCAAACCCTGCTGCTGCTGCAGTGGAAAGGCCTGCAAGTCCTTCCATTTCCCAGTGGTGTAAACCAAAGCTTTCCCTCCTGGAGGGACAGCAGGCTGGAGAAGCAAGGATTTGCTCACAGGAGAGGGAGAGCTGCAGGTTCTGTGCAGGGTGGCATTAAAAAGCCACTTCTGCCTCCCTGCCCCTGAGACAGGCTGCTCTTTGTTCACCTCCATGGCTCGTCACCAAAAGCTAGAGATGACTCTCAAGCTTCAGCCTTATTTATCTCCCTGAAATATTGCCTACATTTATTGTTTTTTTTTTTAATAATAATAAAATTAACATTAAAAAATCTGAAGAGAACCCAACCATAGGCATGTGTTACCTTGTGTTATTTATGTCTAAACATATACATGCAAACACAGAGCTCCCTACTTCAGCTGCACAAGGTCTTCAGACAATTTTCCTCTCTGCACAATGCACGGGCAATCTCCCAGCATTAACTTTTCATCCAGCCTCTCCAGTTAGGTACAAGCTTTCATCTCATCCTTCCTTCCTCAGCAAGAGGCTGATGTTCCACCTACTGAGCTCCAGCAGCCAGCCCAGACAGGAACAAGGGGCTGCCATAAAACATCTGAGCAGACCAGAAACAAACACACTTCCCAATCCTCTAACGGAGACCCTAAAGGGAAGCCTTGTCTGAGCTCCTTCCTTACACCTCCTTAATAACCCCAGCCCTAAGCCAAGTAATGGCAGTGGAAAACAGGATGGAAGGTGGGTGATTTCTTGCCACTTGCCTCCGACATCCTTTGGCATCTCCCCGACCCTTCAGGAGATCAAAAGGCAGCAGCCCTATTTACAACATCCTGAGCAATTTAGCCATCCCACTCAGCATTGTTTCCTACCTCCCGCCCAGTTCCCTTTCAAAGCAGATGGTTTCTAATGAAACCTCTACCCTTTATGAGTTTATAGCCACGGCCACTCAAGGAGTGCTGCTGCACAGACTGTTCTAGAAGAAATATAGATTCTCTGCCTTAACCTTGCTGCAGATGAATTGGTAGGACATGAAAAGGGGAGAAGGGGGAAATCGCTCAGTATTTTTAATTACTAAGTTGAAGGATTTATGCTGCTGTGTTTTATGGTCTGCCTTCATTTCCCAGTACCGTGATGGAACTGGGAGCGTGCAGCTCCTGAAGCAGTTGCTGTCACTCTGAGGCAGCTCAGCATTTTCAGGATAACAAAAAAAACCACCTTTAAATGAAGCAGTCACTAAGCACATGGGATGCTGCATCTGCTCTCTGGACAGTTTTTTTCCTTTTTTTTTTGTTTTGTTTTGTTTTGTTCATACAACCTGTATTTACAAATTTAGGGCCACTGCTGGACAGGTCAGCAAGTGACAGGGCCAGGAAGGAAGGTGAAGGCACTCAGGGTTTGTGTGTCCTAGAAGAAACTCCAGGAATTCCCCAGAACAGCATGCAGGTGCTAACACTGCACACACACCACCTTCCTTCCCCAACAAAACCAGGGGCTCCTGAGCCTGAAGGCACAAAGCTGCCCAAAGCCAGGGCAGGGGCACAGGCTTCTGGCCAAGGGCTCCAGGGGCCAAGGCCACAGCTCTTCCTCCATGAGCCACGGCCACTGAACACATTTCAGGGGCTGATGCTGCTCCTCTGTCCCTTTTAAGCAGATAGCACCATGTAGAGGGAATAAGCAAGTTCCCTGTGGTCTTCAAAAATGCATTTTCCTCATCTTGTCACATCTGCAGTGAGCACTAAGCACTTTGAAAGACAATCCTATTTTTCAGGCATATCATTTCTTGTTCTCATCTCTCTCTCTAGCTAAATCAGGAGCTGAATGTGCTTCTTATATTGTCAAATAACATGTGTCTGTGTGTAAAAGCAAAGAAAAATGTAAATCACCAAATATTTTAATTGGCATTAAAAAAAGTTATGATTAATGTGTCTTATAAAAATTTCCACTTTCATCAACTTATTATATGGCATTCTTCAATGGAGAGAGCACTCACAGTATGAAGAGTTCTTAAATCAAAAACACAGTGCCGGGGAACAATCTTCATTTTAATGATGCTCAATAACAGGGATTAAAATATTTTATGAGTCACAGTTTCCATACAAAAAAAAAAAAAAAGAAAAAAGACAAAACAAAAAGGAGAATGGTGATGATTTTGCTTAAAGTGTGAGACTTGTTTAATTTAATTAAGAAAAAAAATTAATAGGTGTGAGGAGGAAGGGAAGAGGAGTCTGAAAATGTATATACTGCATTGTACTTAAAAGCACTACCTAATTTTCCATTCATTGGCTTCCCCAGTTCCCAGGGAATCCATGAGCCCACCAGCTCCACAGCACAAGCAGCTGATGTCCCAGCCACTCCAGCCAGGGGATGAAAGAACCCTTCAATCCACAGATCTATTTATATTCCCTCACATGGAGACTATAAAAGGTTTCCTTTCAGGCTGAGGTTTCTCAGCATTAAAGTTACCAACTGTTTGTATGTGAAAAACCCTGTGTGTGCTGATTTTTAAAGGGAGGAGGTGCTTTTGTGTTTGGCTAGGTTGGGTTTCAACACTAATGAGGGAATCCTGCACATCCTTCAACTCCCTGCCCAGCATCTCTGCAAAGAGAAAATGGACCCAAACTCACCCAAAATATGCATTACAGAAGTGATGCCACTGAATCTAAGTGTCTAAGTATTGACCAGCTGCTCTCTACCACTCACCTTGGCATTCTGAGGTAGCCAGCTTGAGTCACCACCCCGTTCCCCAGGGCTGCAGAGGAGCACTGAGTGCTGGTGCTGCCACCCCAGCCTGCCCCAGCATTCCAGGCTGGCCTGTGCTTCCACCTCCTCCTAGGTGAACACCAATAATTCTGTTTCCATACCTCACAGGGTGTGGAAAGGAATGACAGCTCATACCTTGCCACAGAACATCTCCCACCCTGCCACACAAGCTGCTCCAAAAGAGAGACTTGTGGTGAAAATAAACTGCTTAAAAATTAAAAGGCATACAATAGAAACTTGGTGCCAATTACTACAAACCCAGCTCTGCCATGGGAAAGGAAAGAAGAGAAAGAAGTACTGTGTCTGGCTGATGTGAATGCTCCTGGTCTTCTTTTCAATTTGCTTTGACAATTTATTCTCTCCATTAACTCAGGAACAACCAGCCAAGAGGGCTCAGCACTACGGGTCAGTATTCCAAACTTGAAAGTTTGAAATACTGAAGAGTATAAATCAACTCCAGCTCTCAAACACACACACTCCTTCCTCAGCTCCAGCCTCACCAGTGAGAGCCCAAACTTCTGAAAGCAAAAGGAATCACAGCTCTGCCTTGAGAAGACCATGACAACATCCTGATGACAATAAAAATTACCTTTTTCTCTTTTTTTCAATTCACAAGACACACTGAGAAATAAACCTTTGTGAACAGTTCCACAGCTTCAGCACACAAAACTCTCTGAGACACCACTCCTGCTCTTCCCATCACCCACCTCAGTCCAGAGCCCTGCATCCAGCATCTGAGTGTCACCTACCCTTTTAATTCTTACCATCAACTGCAGAGCAGCCCTGCCTGGGGCACTGACTGTCACCCCAAGCACTAGAGCTGCTCTGGTGGCTGCCCCAGCCAAGTGTCAAAGCTGGGGGTGTGAGATTGTGGCCACAAATGTTGCTTTCTCAACAGATAAGTATTTTCCAGTCTGGGGAGTGGAATTAGGAGTGGGCTGGCTGGTCAGCCAGGCAGCCAAGCAATGGCCAACATAACCCTGGGATTCCATACCAAGCTTAACTGCTCCCAGTTAAAGCAGTGGAAATGCCAAGTGTTGGCCTCCAAGGCTTATTCCCAAATCAAGGAAGTCTCAGAGCAGCTGTATTTGTTGCAACACACGAGTGTTTCTATTGCCAAGGGATTTTTACAGGAATCTAGATCCAATTGGGGTTGTGACACCAGAAACTGGGAAAAAAAGGGGGGTCCTAATCCTTTATTTGTACTAGAGGAAAGTCAGGTAATTCATTAATAGCCCACGGAGTTTCTCCTCATGGCAAAAGATGGATTTTCTTTTAGCAACACATAAGTTTAGAATCACACAGAAAATTATAATAATATTTGCACACAACCCAGTCCTCTGTAATCATACCAGGGGATGAGAGCAGCCTCCTTTTTCAACCAGTGTTATCATAAGAAATCAGGACCCAAAGGACAGAATTTAAAACCTTTTCCACCTCTCCCATAGATTCCTGCCCACTCTTGCACCACTCTACCCACTGCTGCAGGGATGACTTACTGGGAGCAGCTGGCAACGAGGAGCCCTGATAAACAAGCCAGGTGCCTTGTGTACCAACCAGAAACATACATTATTACAGGCTTTTAAATCCATACCCTGTTCCAAGAGCTCTTTTATTAGTTATGCATATTTTAAATCACATTCTATGGAAAGTAGTTTAAAGGACATTGCCACTGGGAGCTGTGCTGGCCCAACAAAGCACATCAATCTCCCATCTGCAGCGAAGGCAGGGCAGGTAACAGCTGTTCTGCTCTACAAAACACTTCTCTGGCCTAGTCCAAACATGCATTTGATCAAATTGTCTCAAATAATGCCAGGAGCATTGCTAACCACAAGATTAACTATTCTATTGCATTTAAGGAGGGGGAAAAAAAGCAACCCACACACACAAAAAACAAACAAAACACCACCAAAACACACAGCAACCCAACGAAAACACACCCAGTAACACCAAACAGAAACCCCAAGAGGCTATCAGTATTTTCAGCTCAGAAATAGAAGCAAGAACATTATTTTTTCCCATTCTTTTAAGTAACATTTGAAAAGGAAAGAAAAACTAACATCTGTCCTACTATCCAGATGTCAATCCTGCTCTGCAGAGACACAATCCTCACCCAGAAGATATGAAAATGGAGGAGATGTTTGTGGGTCAGGCTGAACCATCAGGTTTCCTGGAGGGACAGATGGAAGAAGCCAGTTTTACATCAGCAAGGCCCTGCAGTGTCTGAACAGCAGGTTCTGTCCGAACTTGTAACCCGTGGAAGCTTCGCTGACTCACGGCGGCCGGGGCCTCAAACGCCCTCCCTGGAAACCTGCCTCGAAGGTGGCACCTCAGAAAGAAGAAAACTGGCAGGAGATCTAGAAAAGTGAAATTCTTCCTTTGGTTTTCTGCAATACACAGAGAAAGCTTGTCCAAAAAAACAATCAGAGGGTGTATGGTTGGTTTTAGCAGCGTGTTTAGGTCACACAAAACATGAGGCCTCCTCTTCTGGAGATTACAGCAGGCTGCCCGGGGGGGGAGAGCTGTAGAAGCAGAGACAGGAGGAATTTATTCCCCCCTCCACAGCTCTGTGCTGCTTTTTCCCTCTCCACCAGAGACTGCTGAAGATGGAGGAGTGGGAATGTCTGTGCTGAGGGCTCTGCTTCCCTCCTGAAGGAGTGGGAACGCCTGTACTGAGGGCTCTGCTTCCCACCCAGAGAAGCGGGAATGTCTGTGCTGAAAGCTCTGCTTCCCTCCTGGAGGTGCGGGAATGTCTGCGCTGAGGGCTCTGCTTCCCTCCTGGAGAAGCAGGAATGTCTGTGCTGAGGGCTCTGCTTCCCTCCTGGAGGAGTGGGAATGTCTGTGCCGAGGGCTCTGCTTCCCTCCTGGAGGAGTGGGAATGTCTGCGCTGAGGGCTCTGCTTCCCACCCAAAGGAGCGGGAATGTCTGCGCTGAGGGCTCCGCTTCCCACCCAGAGAAGCGGGAATGTCTGTGCTGAGGGCTCTGCTTCCCGCCCAAAGGAGCGGGAACGTCTGTGCTGAGGGCTCTGCTTCCCTCCCACTATCATGAAAGGATTGAGAGGTTTCAACACACATCAAGTTCCTCCCACTAATTAACTTGATGTTTTGGGGACTAGTTGTTGTTCATTTGGGGTTTTATTTGACCTAGGAAAACAAAAGGGAAAAGCCAAATATGACTCCCCTAACATCAGACATAAGGACGACTGAAGACCAAAATACAATCTCCCTACTTAGTACAGCATAAAGAACAAGTTTTAAGGCATGTGGACCACAAGCTCCAGCCTTTCTGAGCTCTTCAGTGTTCCTAAAATAAACTTCCTGGACTTGGGACTGTCCAACAACACCTCAGCAGTCCTTTCTGCTCCTGCTGTCACTGAATCCATGTCACCATGCTCTGAAAGAGCTGGTCCTGCAGACAGAGATCAGGGAGAAGATGAATTTTAATTCAAAGAAGCATCTTGAGACAGATTCAGCAGGATTGCCCAAGCTGTACATAAACAATATAAACTCTTACATACCAAATATACCAGAATGATGGCCCTCACTAAGGAAAATGCACCCACTGTGCTCAACAGGAGATACTTTGTTTGGTCTCTTCCACATTAAATCACCCAAGTTTGCACATAATCTTAACATGATTGTCTAATAACATTCCCTGCCTGTATGTCTGGTTACATATTTTACACATAGCACTGCAGAACAGAGGGTGACTGAGGGGGGAAAAAAAGCATAAATGATAGATGTGTGGAGCTAAATTAGACATATTTAAGCAAGCACATGCCTACCTGAAAAATCCTGCACCACGTTCAAATTCCTGTTTTGTAGGAAAAGCCTGGCAATACTTGGTCTGCTTAAACAAATATTTATTAATCTCAATATAAAAGATCAGACACCAAATTTCTAGAAGCTGAGCACAGTCCAGGCAGAAGCCAATAATAGCTGCTTTCAGACTTTGCAGAGTTGGAGTTTGCCAAATGGAAGTGACAAGTCTGGACCACTAAGAAAAATGAAGCCATTTGGTAAGTTATACGCTGCGTAATAAACAGTCTGTCAGTTTGCTTCTAATCCCCCCTCTTCCACAAGGTTTTCTGCTTTTTTTTTTTTTTTAATTTATGTTTTTTCCTTCTCTTTTTTTTTTTTTTTTTTTTTTTTCTGATGCCCTCTGCAGAGCAAGTGGGTATTAGAAGTTAAACAGAAGCTAACTTAGCTCTGTGGACCACACACCATGGGCACCATAGGTCACTGTTACCTGGTATCTGGATTTTTGTTTGCATTGTATTTCCTTTCTGTTTTGACAGCAGGTTTTAAAAAGAGGATGTAACACTCCTTAGAGCTTTGAATCATTTATGAAGATAACTGAAGAAAAAAAAAAAAAAAGCAGAAGTTCTGTGATGATAGCCTTGCAGTGTTTCATTTCTACCTGTGTCACCCATGGGCAGCCCTGCTCACAACGCCCTTGCTCGTGGCTGGTTTACCACAGCTTGAGGCAAGACACCACTCACAGTCTATTCCAGGAACTATGGAGGAAGTAGAAGGAGGATGCATTTAATTTGTTAGTGATCATGACATCACTGCTTATGATTAATATGAGGAGTTGAGAAAGCAGAATGTATTTCCTCCAAGAAGCCTCCACCTCATCCCCTTTTTGAGAGGAGGGAGTGTGGGTAACAAGGCTGCCAAGCCTGAGCTGCTACTCATATCAGGGCTGGGCAGCTCCACAAAGAAGGGGAACACCTCAGGTTTCAAAAACTCTGCACCCCAGCTTTGCCCAGCCAGCCAGCTGGCTCTGCCTGACTCCAGCTCCACAGAAAAGGGCTCTGCTGGGGTAACTGGGACAGCCAAGAGGCTCCACTGGGGGAGAAGGTCCCATGGTGAAGACCCAACAGCAAGGAATGGGTCCAGGGAAAGTTCTTGCTTCATTTTACAGTGACTCCTGGCAAGTGGCTGTGTACACTGGACTCCTTGTTTACAGAAGGCACAGCCATACTCCCTCCTGCCTGAAGAGGTTTGGAGGAGGAGTAATTATTGTCTGCAAAAGCCTTCAAGATCTTTTCATGGCAGACACTACAAAAGTATTAAACACACTGAAGGGAGAGTGGGCACAAACCATTCAGTCCAAACCACTAGACTGAAAACAAAGTCCCCAGCTGATCCTCACCTCCTCCCAACACTCCTGTTGGCTCTGGTGAGGGGGGAGGCCCCACAGCTCACCCTGCCCACCCAACACACCCTATCTACACACATGGGTGGGCTGGAAGCATAAGACTTAGGTGGTACATCAACCACAAGAGCTTTGCTTGAAGCACTCAGAAGTGCCAGAATAAGTTCTCACCTACTCACAGATCCCTTGGAGTGACAGCCTGCCAGTGAGGGTCCTGCTGCCAGAATAACAACTCTCACTTTTTGGCTTCTCTCTTCCCTCAGGGTATCTCTTTCAGAGGGCTATAAGAAAGCCACAGGCCAGGTAATTCAGGTGGTGGGAGCCTGTTCCTGGAACCCCTCTTTCCCACACACCCCTGTTTTGTGGCTTCATTCACAACACAGCCTTAGCCAGCACACCCTCCAAGAGAGCTGTAGCTGGAGTGAACTGCTGTCTCTACATCTCATCTGGCAAAGCCACTCCTGATGGGCCCTCAGCACCAAAGTGGGGATGCCTTGCCCCACACACAGAGCAGTTACAGCTTCCAGCAGCTTATCAACAAAAGGAGCCTGCTCACATTGGCAAAATCCCAGTTCCCTCATTTTCTTAAGCAGCCCTGTTATCAGAAGGGCCCGACACAAGCTGTACTTTGTGGATACAAAGGAAGCCCTCACAACAACTGCAGGAACACCATTTGCAACCAGTTAGCTCAGCCCTCCAGCATTCCAGCAGCCTCCTTCCTGGCCTGCACTCAGCTCAACCAACTCTTGACACAGAGAGGCTGTCAAACACTCAATGGCTTTTTCCTCAGGCTCACGACAGAACAGCTCAGTGGACAACCCTGTCTTTTCAACACACCCCTTTGTCAAAAAATCCTCTAGGAAACACCAGAACTGTTGGTATTTTGAACAGGTTTAACCTACATTATCCTTCAGATTTGGCCAGGCATTCTTTCTGGAATACAAACCACTCCAGGGTTGATCAGAAATATGTAACTGCAATAAATGATACTCTCTACATCACTGTAGTAGATGCAGCATTGTGTCTTACAGTCTTACACTAGCTTGTGTAAGAGCCTGGCAGGAGCAAGACCAGAGCCCTTCCTCCTGCCACCCTCCTTCCCCTGGGGCTGCTCCACAGCCCAGTGTGACTCCAGCAGCCCCTCTCACACAGCTGGCACCTTTCACCACTTCTGAGGCATGAGCATTCTCCTAAAATAGTCTTAGTCTGATGTAAAACAGCCAGCACTGCAACCATGTTCTGCATTTCCAATCCCCCTGGATAAAACCCAGTCAAAGTTTAATAGGGGGGTACAGAGAGGGTGAGAGGAGCTGGGCTCTCCCCTGGCTGTGTGGCCTCAGCTCCCAAAGCTCTCTGCTCCTCCAGCTACAGCAGTGCCACCTCCCTCTGTCCCTGCCAGGTCTCCCAGCTGCCAGGCAGGAGGGATGGGCACATCCCAACACGGAGAGAGCTGCTGAGCTTTGCCTGCCTGTCTGCTTGTGAGGCCACCACTTTGGGATCAATTCAGCTGACTTCTAGCAGAAAAAAAAAACCCACATAGAAATGGTGAATTACTTGCAGGACTCCTAATTCTCTTCTGCTTAGGAACATGTTCAAAAGTTATTTAGAGCTGGGTAACACAGACAAAGCCACCACACATGCTCCATTTCCCTAAGAAATGAGGCTTCTCCAAGCTCAGTGCATCAGTCTGCACTGCTGGGCACCTACAGCCTGGGAGGGGGGGGGCTTTACTGTACTACATGTCTACTGTATTAGCAGCATGCATGAGGAAGGGCCAAGGGGAGTCCTTTTCAAAACCAAAAGTAAACAAATGTTAATGTTTCAAACTCATTCCAGATCACCAGCACAGCCTCAAGTAGTGACTCTGCAGCTCTGCTCATCCCTGCCAAGAAAGTTCATCTATTTGGATGGACTAAGTGGATGGAAAGAAGAAAAAAAAAAAAAAAATGGAAAAGAGAAACAGTCACATTGGGGAGCACAAGAGGTGGAAATTAATGTGAAACAAAAGAGCCCAGACCAGGCAGCAAGTTATAAACACCAAATATTGAAATTCCAAAGCTGACCTGCAAATTTCACGGTTAATAAGATGCAGATCCCTGTTCTGCACTTGGGTTAAAAGTGCACAGCCCTCTCCTAGGCAAATCTCCAAGGAATTTTAAAGCTTGAATGAAAATACTAATTACAACATACTAAAAACAGAGCGAGGAAGTGTGCAAGATGACTTGGAGCACTGCAAGGAAGAGAGGAGGAGATGGTCTGGCCACTTGCAGGCAGCAAGAGTGGCTTGTGACAAGTTAACCCCTTCCTGATGAGACCTGGCAACTCAATCCAAGTGCTTCCAGAGCCTCCTGCTGCATCCCTTAGGATTCACAGATTCACAGATATTAGGGGTTGGAAGGGACCTAGAAGAGGATGATGCCCCTGGGCTTACACCATTTAGAAAGGCATCCTTAAAAGAGTCCACCCATCCCCATATCTGGCACAACCAGTGCAGCCATCCTTTTCCATCATTACAGGAAGACTGTATCTTAGCAGCTGGTTTTGTAGGAAGAATAAAAAAAAAAAAAGCAGCAAGCAAAGATATTTAGCTTTTAACCAACAAACTCCCTCACGAGGTGAACTAAAAGTGTAAACTGAATTCCATGTTAAATTGCCCTCTGTGTGCCAAAGCCACAACATCTAGTGCTCCTTATTACTCTTTCCAAAGAAACAGTCCAGAGTTTACACACACATGCATGTTCTGAGGAGAATATTTTATAAACCCCACAAAAACATTTACACAAAATAACTCAATTTAGGCCAGCAGAGTAAATCTCTCACACACAAAATGTCAGCCAATTAAGCTTTTAGCAGAGCACCAGGGAGACTGGTTTTAGAAAGCTAAGCAGGTTTCTCAGTCTAGGAATGCCTGAAATCTGTCTATTCTCAGTCAACAATGACTTTCTGCCTTCTGCCAATTACTAAAGTAGTGTGGGGAAAATGGATTTACTCTCTGCTTTTACAGATCACTTGGCTTAGCAAATTCTCAACTCAGAGAGAGAGGCACCTCTCACAGCTCCTCTCAGCTCCTCCAGTGGGTGACAACAACAAACTTGCTCTGCTTCTCCCCCCAACAACCTCAAACTGCTTAGCCTGTCCTGCTGACAACTGGGAATGGCTGGTCCTCCCACAGCATCCCTCCCCTCCTGCCCCTGGGCTGCAGGGTGCAGCAGGGATTTTGGGAAGAGCTTGGTGTGCAAAGTGTGGGGAGTTGGACAAGATGATCTTTCTAGGTCCCTTCCAGCCCCTGCCATTCTATGACCCAGAAATGGGCTGGCCAGCAGGTGAGGGAACACCTCAAAGCACCTGAAGAGCTTTGAAAAACTGAAAACCTGAAAAAGCTCTAGGATTAAGCACCTTGAGGCCATAATGCTGCTGCCAAACGGGGAGGTTTGCTCTGCTCACCCTTCTCTTCTGCTCAGCCCCTGAGTCCCCCTGCACATCCCATCTTCCCTCCTCCACAGGCTGCAGTCTCAGCAGATGTCTCCATGGGCCCAATCCATCCATCTGATCCACAGCACCAAAAAAGCAAATCCTCACACCTGTCCCCAGAGCAGCCAAACCCTCCCTTCTCAGTCCTGCACCCTCCCTGGCTCTGCCCTCAGTCTCTTCAGCACAGTCACCCAGCAGAAACCCACCCCTGCATCTGTGGGGTTTGCTTCCCACTGCTGCTTCCATGGAGCCAGAAATGCCCAGTGCTGCTGCTGGGGTTGGGACAGTTCATTTACAGATCAACTCTGAGCATCACTCCATGGGCAGCTTGCACTCATTACATTTATATTCTTCTTGTCTGTGGGGTTTTTTTTCCAGACCAAAGAAAAGGTCTGAACAGAACTGTACCTTGGAATGAGTCCCAAATACATTTCCATTTCCCAAAGGACAGATTTCCTCCAAGGCAAGTAGTGGAAATTTGCAAGTTTATTAAAAAGAGGCAGCTTTACCTCTGGCCAATATCATGTATTATCTGGATGTCATGAGAGGTCCTGGAAAGTAGCTTATTCCTAAAAATGTCTGGGGGCTCTAGAGCACATCTGATGCTTGACAAATATTTTAGAACACATTAAGTTATTTAACTTTCACTCAGTAATATCAGCTTTATGATTTAAAAAAAAAGCAAAACCCAAACAATCAACAAAACCAAACACAAAAACAAAAAAACCCACCACCAACCAACCAAAGAAAAACACACAAAAAAATCCAAACAAACCCACTTCAGACACTTCACCTTCTTGTAAAAACAACATTTAGAAAACCCAGTTCAATATTAAAAAGCAAACTAATAGATGTGCACATACCATCCTTACCTTCAGAAACACTGCACAGATGATGCTCAAACAGCTACAACTGCATCTTGGGGGATTTTTCCACCTCCACTTACTAGAAATATTCTTTCCTAGGTGCACTTTTGCCAGACAACATCCCCTAAGTCTACCTGGACCCACAGGATAAAACCACTGACTACCCAAGTGGTCCAGCAACTACCAGCAGAATGCAGCAAGCCAACTGATTGTTATTCCCCCCAGGCAAGCAGTGGCAGGGGAGAAAATCAAAGTTTCTCTGCATGTTCTCCATGTGTGACACAGAGCAAGACCCTACCAGCACAAACCAGCCCATCCCATGAGGATTATGAGGATCACAAGCAGTCCTGATGCAGCTGTTACTGGGATCTACATTGCTAAGGGTGAAACACTAATTGTCCCCCTTTGTGAGCCCAGTTTAGCTGGTTTGTACTTTTGCAGAGGAGATTTATCACAAGGAATCACAGAATGGTAGGGGTTGGAAGGGACCTTGAAAGATCATCTGGTCTAACCCCCCCGTCAGAGCAGGGTGACCCAAATCAGGTCACCCAGGAACAGATCCAGGTGGGTTTGGAAAGTCTCCAGAGCAGGAGACTCCACAACCTCCCTGGGCAGCCTGTGCCAGGCTCTGTTTCCCTCACCATGAAAAAGTTTCTCCTTCTGTTTGCATGGACCCCCTGCCACTGGAGATCACTGGGAAGAACCTGGCTCCATCCTCCTGACACTCACTTTCTGCTTATTGCAACAAGAATCATTTTGGTGAAGAAATCAACAACAAAGAACTTCAGCAAAACTGAAAAAGCATCTAAAATTCATTCTAAAATTCATTTTCTAGGCAAAACTCAGGAAACTTGGGAAAAAAAAAAAAAGGAGGAGGGAAAAAAAAAAAAAAAAAGAGGTCATTATTTCATCCTAAGAAGCTAGGGACCTAAATCCATCATCCCAGCTCAAGAGGATGTCTCACTGTCACCCTGGATTTGAAGAGGACAACTCATTCTCAGAGCACCTGGAGAGTAAGGTCAGGACAACAAGGGCACTTTGTGCCTCCAGCCCCGTGTGCCCAGGACACGTGAGGCTGTGGGAATTAAGAGGGAGCCTGCAGGTATTTGCATGGCAGAGGGAACTGCCCATGGGACAGCCAGGACTGAGAAAAACTGGCCTACAGGATTTACATGAAATAAAACTGAAGAGATTAGGAGGCACTGTGTGTACTGGGTACAGTCACAGATACCAATTTCCACTTGAACTACTCAGCAGGATGAAAACAATTCAACCTAGGGAAATTATTCAGCCTTTTTGAAAAGCTGTAAAAAGCAAAGGGGAAATCCAGTTAGTCATTTGTCAGTCCTCTGTGAAAGTATCACAGATTTACACTCCAAGGTTGCTTTAAAAAAAAAAAGAAAAAGTAAAAATCTTACCACAAATGTGTCCATTTTCTGAATAGAGGCAGTTCTCAGTAATCCCCATCTCAGGGAGAATACCAGATTTTCTTATAAATGCCTCAGGATGAAGGAAGCTGTTCCATGAAGCCACAGCAGCACATTTCTATACCAGGATTTGCTCTCTGGACACGTGAATTTTTGGACACCTCAAAAGCAAACAGCACAGTTTGCTCATCTGCCTTTCACTGCAGGTAACCTCAAGATGTCCTGTAACCTCACAGTGTGTTCACTCCTGCCCTGTTTAAAGGCTCTAAGAGCACAGGGATCAGCTCAAGCCCTTCCTCCTGATTGCCAGCCCCGTGTTAGAACACTGACTTTGATTTGTGCTCTGCATTTCAGAAGCAAATCTGCTTCTTCCAGGAGCTTGTGCACCAGCCCTTAATCTGCCTGGGGGTTATTTACTTTCTAAATACAAAATTCCACTAAAAAAAAACACCCAAGCAGAAAACAAACAAACCAAACACCCAAACAAAACCCACACAACCACAACAAACCGACCACACACAAAAAAAACCCCACAACATAAAAGGGGCAGGGGGTGTTTTGAGAGAGATTTGACATTGCACTGGAGTCAGGGAATGAGCACTGAGTGTTCCCCCAGCAGCTCAGCTCTGCCCACAGCAGGCTGCACACTCACCCCTTTCCCCTCCAGCATCACTGACCTGCTGCACTTGGCTCCAGGCTGCTCTCCTCACCCTGCCAAACCCACACTTACCCCAGGAGCAACCCAATCCAATGCTGGATTGTCCTCATCCTTCTGCAAGTGAAGGTTTGGCTCTCACTGCTGGGCTAGTGCTCACCACCTCCCCCCTCCTTTCCATGGGTTTGCTGCTGCTTTCAAACATGAGGGAGAGGAGATGGTGGCCATGTAGTCACCAGTGGACATCTTGCCATCACAGAAGCAGAGGAGACTGGACCAATGTTCATCCTTTCAGAGGATTCTCAGTATTTCAAATCACTCAGTCATCACATGGTTAAACCTTTCACTACACCAAGTCAGCAGCTCTGGATTTCAGTCAGGGAGTTGAAAAAATACACCTTTTTAAGGGGCTGATGGAAGGACTTTCCCAGAATGAGCTACTCTGGCTTTCACTGCTCAAAACCAAGGGTCATGCTTTCTGTGGAAGAGACTCTTGAGTGCTGTGCTGGGCAAGGACAGGGAAGCCAGTGTTTCTAGGCTCTAATCTCATTTCATGCCTTCCTCTTCCTCACCCTGTCTTCAAAATCAATGCTTTATTAGCTTTGTGAACCAGCTGTAGCTCATAGAGAAGTCAGCTGATAGTGTCAAAGGGGTGTTTTTAATGTCCCCAACTTTAATGCTGATCAGAGAAACCTTCCAGGGCACTTTGTCAGCTGAAGCCACGTGGCTGCATCTCTGCAAACAGCTCCTCAGCTCAGTTCATGGCCCTGGGCAACATCAACCTTCCCTCCAAATCATCCCAGGATGAGAATGGGGCCCCTGTGCTCTTCAGCACAGCAGGCACTGCCAGAATCCCAGGTGCTGATGTGATGCTGGGGTAGAACCTCAGCCAACAAGAGCTAGGTGAGCATCCCCAGCATGAACTCCAGCAGGGACAGGCAGGCTCCTCCATCCCATAAACAGCTCCTAAATTTGGTTTGCAACTTGAAATGGGAAGGGGTCAAAGCTATTTGTGTTTTTTCAGTGCTGTCATTACTGCACACAGCTCAGGGGAGCCTCATGCTGGGTCTCAGGGACTGGGAGAGCATGTGGCTCTGTGCACTAGCACAGCCCATGTCTCTTCAAACAGGATCCCTGGATCAATCAGACATTCATCAACAGGGCAAAGTGTGCACAGGCCTGGGTGTCAATGTGCTACACCATAAACTCTCTTCACACACTCCCTCTGTTCAGCAGGTTGGGTATAAAATCGTTTTGAATAGTTTTTAAATGACATCAAGCCCATATTTTGTCTTCAAATTGCTTTGCAGATGCAACGAGTAGGTGAGAACTAAGCATGCAGCAAGGCACTGATAAAACACATTCCCTTGCTGTCCCACACCACAATAAAATAGCTGGTTTAAACAATCAGAAGACAGCCCAAATAAGGAACAAGAATCATTCTTGAGCACAGAGTTGCTGTCACAGGACAGGAGAAACACGATAGCAACACCACAAAAAAAAACAGACCAAAAAAACTCCTCGCAAACTGCATTCCAGGTCAAGGTTTCACTGACACACTCTGGTTTTTGCTCGTGTGAAGAATGCTGACAAAATTCTTCATCAAACCAAAAGCACCAACGATTCTTCAGCTCTCCAGACAGCTACAGCCAGTGTGGGAGAAGTGAGAATTCTGCAACTTTAAACCCACCAGCAGCACATGGAATCTGGCCAGATTTAGCCACATCCACACCAGCCCGACCAGGAATAAGCACGTGGGGAAGAGAAAGGGAAGGAGAAGGCAAAGCAGAGCCATGCCAGGCACGCTCCTAACAAAGGGGGCAGCAGGGGAATTCACTTCGCTGATAATAAAAGAGAAGTATTTTAATCTCTTTCACAAGCATCATCACGGAAACAACTGAAAACCATGACGGACCAATTGACGGGTCGTTACTGGGAACAATGCTTTTTGTTTTCTACGGCTTGCTTGCTCAGATCGAAGTAAATGGAGACACATCGCGGATTTGAAAGGCAAGGGAGCTGTTTAAAATTAATTTCAGTTCCAGTGGCTGCAGCAAAGGAAGAAAATCCATCTTCTCCCACTCAGCCATTTCCTTCAGGCGCTGCCTGGCAGAAACACCTTCCTCCTCCCATCCACACCAGCTCGTCCACTCTGCCTTGCCCAGGGTGAGAGCAGGTTTGTTATTAACAACCCCACACCTCGGGAAATGCTCCAGGCAGCCAGATATCCCACCCTCGAAGCACAAGCGACTCCAGCTATTCTGTTGTGCACAAACAGCTATTTTGTCTTTCGAGATCAAAACACAAGCAAACAAACAAACAGAAGGCGATCCAACTGGAAAGGGAATTTTTGATGGGAGGAAAAAAGACTTTGCTAACCAACTATTAGAGAATGCCAAACTGTCTAACACTCAGTGCCACTATAATACAGAAGATGAAAAAATGAATATACATGTGCTTTATTCTCTGATTTTAACTAGCTCAGCACATCTCTCCTGCTATAGTTTACCCCACCCCACCCCACCAACATTTCTTCTCCTGGTGAGGCTGTTGAAAACATCCTACATATGGATGTAGATGGAAAAACACCCTACATATCCTCCAGGGATGCTTCCATAATGGCAATGGGTGTGCGATGCACTCATTCAGCAAACCTCAGCCCCACAGGGCAAACAACTGCCACAGTCCTGTCCCACAACATCCAGGGCATCTTGCAGGTCCAGCAGCAGCCCTGAGGAGCACAGGCTAATGAAGAAGGCAGCAGAGCACAACAGCTTGCAGCAGGCACGGAGGCAACACAGAGGAAGAAATAAATCAGCAGAGCCCAAATTCTTTCAGTGATGCCTCAAAGCCACCAGTGATCACCCACCTCAGCTTGAGGGGCAAACCTCCCAGGAAAACCTGGAAACACAGAGGTGGTTTTGCATTTCCCTGCTGAGAGCTGCACACTCCTTTGGAAAAGATTTGCTCGTGGTTTTCCTGACAAGCAGGAACAGAATTGTAAGTTGCAAGATTATAATGGAGTTTATGGACTGGGAACTGCCTGGATGTTTATTGTGCTAGAGATGCTTTATGTTTTTATGTGCCCTCGTGGGAATGAAGTCCAAAGGGCCCCCCATTGCTGAGCTGAGGCCAGACCATCCTATGGGAAAGCAGCAGGAATGATGCACTGTGGAAACACATCACTCCCTTCTGCAGGATCAGGACCCAGGCTGTGGGTGCTGCCTTCCTTGCTCACGTTGAAGAAGGAATTTGCTGGCCTGGGACACAAACCTGAGCATTTCAGAGCTGTCTGGAGGCACCTCACTGAGGAGGAGATTGCCCAAAATTTTGTAGGGCTCAAAATTTACCAGATGCTTTCCAAGCTAAGGACAGTGAGAAAGTATCCTTTCATGGAACTGGGGAGGCATGAAATGGGAGGAAAAAAACCCAAAACCAAACAAAAAGCCAAAGCCAAACAGGTATGACTGCAGCAGTGCCTATTGACTAATTAGTTTTTAATGACTTAACAGATTTTTTAATATGTAAAAGCTCTACATATGCTTTTCCAGTTGCCCTTGTAAGCCCAAATCTACCACTTCTGGCTCCAACCCCCCCCCTTTTTTCTTCCTTTTAAATTTCCTCTCTCAGAGAAAATTCAACATTGTGCATATCCAGATAAGAACTCATTTATTCCATTTCCATTTTCTTTTACCCTCAGAAATAGATTTGCAAAGTGTATTTCCAAACACACCAGGAGCACGAGCATCAGCCTTTTGACCCCAGGAACCTTTCACTCCAGACAGAGCTGTCTCCAGCTTCAGCTGCTGGCAACTATTCATGGTTATTTCTGAGACAGACGCAGCTCAGACACAGTCACCACCAACCTTAACTCCATCTGCCTGCTGCAAGAAGCATGAAGTTCAGCACCCCTACCACAAGCAATGTAACAGAAGCTCTCCAATCCTCCAGTGACACATTAACTGATAATGCACTAGCCTGATGAACTGGACTCATGTGAAGTCCTGGCTTTGGAAAACAAATTTTTCCATAATTATGATAATACAGGGAAAAGAATGCTACAGATTTTTTTCCTGCAGTCATCAAAAAACAAACCCAAAGCCCGTGCTGTTCACAGTTGGGTATCACAGAATCATTTTAACATGCAAAACATAAAGGAAGAAAAATGATAAAAGACATTAGAACAATTTGTCTCCTCCTCTGGCCTGAGAAAGTAAATCTGATAAAGGAAAAAAAAAAAAAAAAAAGCTGCTTTTAAAATAAAAAACAAATCATTCAGTGTCTTCCTTACAACACAGCAATGGATTTTCTGGCTGTGATCATAAAACTGCTTTTGGTGCAGGGATTGATTACAGAGCTGCATGTGACCTGCACCACATCATACCCAGGCACTGCTTTGAGGGTGCAGCTCCTGCAGTCAGTGCCACCTTTGGGTTTTTGCAGCTGTCAGAACCAAGCTGAAGAGAACTAGAAAAAAACAGGTTTTAGGCTAAAAAATGGACAACAGGATGAGTTTTAATACCTTATACAGATGAAAAACCTGCTTTGCTCAAGTCTTTGATATCTAACTATCCATCTATCCATCTACCTACCTACCTGTCCACCTACCTAGGAAGAGCTGCATCCAAGCAGCAAGGCAGTGCAAACACTCCCAGGCTCTGAAGGGATGGAGGCAGTCAGGCTTCCCCCTGTGGTTTGCCTGTCGTCAGCAGCACCTCTCTGTGTTTGTACAGCCTCCCAGCTCAAACATGGCTTATGTGCCTTTGGAGGAGAGTGCTCATATTGATGAGTTACAGTGATTGCTTCTTCCTCAGCAGTGCACAGACACGTGCAGAACACAGGATCCCAAAGGTCTAATCCTGCCTCCAACTACAACACTGTAAGGGAAAGAGAGGAGCAACCAAACCATACAGTGGTACTGACACCTTTGATGAGGAAGGAGCATCAAATTCAATACCAGAGCCCCAGCAAATCCTCCCTGCTGCACCTGATTTTTCAATAGCACTGCTTCACAATGCTAAGGTGAATTCTCTAATTGTGTAGATTAATTAGGATCCTTCACCTTAAAAGATCCCCCAGTGTGACTTTTTTTGGTATATATACATATCTCTCAACCACCCTTTCCATTCTCATTCTTCCCATCCTGTCCTTCCAGTTATGTGAGAGCACTGAGGATACTACCAGCTACAGGGGACTGCAAGTAAATAATCCCACGAGGAGGAATTTACTCAGTAGAGATCCATTAAAATTCAATTGCTAGTTTCCACCAGATAACGATCTCACCTCACCATTAACTGAAATTTGAGGAGGATTAAGACAGAAGGGTGCACCAAACTACACCAGGGTGGGAATACCACAACACCTGGCTCCTGCTGCTTTCCTACACAGCCATCAGTTTCAAACATGGACACAAAGATCCAAGATCAAGGGCATCTCTTGCATTTGTGATGGTGTTTTATTTCTAGTCAAGACCAGGTCATGCCCACACAATGTCTGTGGGTCTATCCTTAGAAGGCCCTACTAAGATTTTTGTTTGTTTCTATTTTAACTGGTTGATTTCCAGGTGTCTTTTGGTTTCCTGGCACAAAGAGAGGCAACAGAGAGCACTTGCCATAACAATCACACTATCCAACCCAGTATCGAGCTGTCTCCTGAACTTCACACCTGATGGTATCTTGAGGAAAGTTTCTCCATTCAATTACACTTAACACCTCTACCCAAGAAAAATTAGCACTAAGAAGTTTTAAGACTAGCCCAACGTGTCTCCTTCAGCCACCAGTTTAAATCAACTGACAGCCAGTGGCAACTACCCACCCTGGGAGGGGGCAAAGCCATCACCAGAGCCACCAGCAGCAAAGACATCTTTGCCCAGGCTGTGGAACCCTTTGTCTTCATTGCAGACATTTTTCTCTCTCCAGTCCCCAAAGAGATTAAATAAATGAGGCTTTAACTCCCAACTACATGTGTTTCAAATTAAAGTTCTAAGAATGGTCATTTCCTCACGTATTTCAGAAGCTGCCTATAAACAGCCCCTCTGCTTATGTAGTCCCAGAAGCAGGAGAGCATCTCAGCTCTAGCACCAGCTGAAAGCTGAACTCCTGCCCACAAACTCAGAAGTAAAGCCAGATGTCAATGCATCAGCCACCCGTGCCAGCCCACATGCTTCACACCACATATTATTTTTATTCAGATTCTCATTTTACCATGCTATTAGCAAGCTCCACATTTAAAAACCAAATGTCACCTGCTTAAGATATCCCTCCTGTCATGGGCAACAGAAACCCTGGTGCTGCTGGTGAGCTTGACAGAGCTGAGCTGCTCAGCTCTGCTGAGATGCAAGGAGGGATGGAGAGAGGGAACTACAGAACCCAGAGCACCCTGGAAACAGCAGAGATGACTGCACAGAAACTCATTTCTCAACTTGGCCCTGCTCTCATTTAACTCAAACAGACTTGGAGAAAAAGCTGCATTACCACAGCTGCTTCTGAGCCAACATTTACTCTGGCAGGCTATCATCAGAGCTATTGGAAGTTCTCTCTCTTTTTATCCTACTGAAGTGTTATAATAGGAGCAATAATCCATTTACGTTTGCTTTATTCCTCCTTAGCACACTGCTCACAATGCTATAAATGCCACTGAAGCAGGCAGAGGCCTTTGGGCAGCACTGCCTACATCCTCCAGGCACTCAACCCTCTCCTCTGGAGGCTCCAGCAAGGACTAATCCTGCCACTTGATACCAGCTATTGACATTTCAATTAAACCAGGCTGCCTACAGAATGGAAGGGATTCTCTCCAAAATATTTACATGAATCTGAGACACATAGGTGGCTTCAGGATCAGGGAGAGACCATGAATTATGCTGTGAAATGAGCTCATTTTCATCCTGAATCAGCACGTTGGTCAGAGCAACCAGCTCGGAACTGACGGGTGACCCAGGAGAGCTTTGGGAGCCCTGGCAGCTAGTGGGAAATAAACAGCAGTGACAGACTGAAATGCATCAGCTATGGGAGCAGGAATTCCCTAGGTCTTTTTTTGTGAAATATGGAGACTCATTTTTCTACTGAAAGCGTGGAAGAGAATTTCTGAGGGAAGGTTAGGGCAGAAGATGGAAGGGAGGAAAAAGAGCAGAGAGACAGAAGGGAAGAGACACTTCTTATTTTTGAAGAATCAAATGTTGAACATGTTTGTCTATGCAGCCCTGAACTAAGATTTCTGACAGGCGTGCAGCACTGGCTACACCTCTTCTCCTGGGTATGAGATGACTAATGTAAAATCCAGCACTCTAATCCCACTGGGACCCCATAATCCCCATCACTGCCACCCAATTTGAAGGACAACAGTAACAAGAACATGAGTGGCAGAGAAAGAAGGGTAAAAGCCACCTAAAGGAACAGGGATGAGGGAAAAAGACAGGAAAAACTTAGAGTGGATGCCTTCAGAACCTTATCAACCTCCAGGAGCTTTCCCACTGGACTCAAAACTGCTGGAAACCTCACACTGCTTCACTTGGGTCCATAAATACACACACATGTGAATATACACACACACATTACTAACAGAAATAGGGTCCCATAAATATACAAACATAAATAAGAGAAATAAGAGAGGCTGACCAGAGGAAATGCATCCTTTCCAGCCCAGCTAATTCCAAACTGACACTGCTCAACTGAAGGATAGATCTTGACCAAGTGGCTGAGGAGTGGTGTTAACCCCCTGTGTGCTGGCAAGGCAGTCAGCACTCACACACACACCACAGGTAACCCACCAGCTTGCCTAGGAATGAATTTCAGATTAAAGCCCACATGCCAATGGTCTCTGAGCTATGGTAGGTCAGCTGTCTATTCACCACAATAAAGTTTCCCAGTGTCCCTGAAGCTGCTGCCTGTATCCCTTCCAAACATTTTCTTTCTGTACTCAAACCCAGGAGAGGTGATTTAGGAGTCAGCAATCTCTTCCCCTTACTGTTGGAAGAGTCATAACAGAAGCAGCCCCCACCTTTCTCCACACAACTGCAAGAACAGCTCTGTAAACCCTGCAACTTGGCTGCTGCCTGCCTGTCACTCACAGCACAGTGTGGCCATCAAGAGCTTCCAAGCCAGGCACCAGCATCACCTACCAGGGACAGATCCTGCCAACTCTTCCTGCAGCATGTGACAGAGACACAAATCTCCCTCAGAGCTAAAATGCTTTGTGAGAGACTCTCACTCTTTCCCCATTACTGCAATATTCCTCCACTCCGTGGTGATGAATCCCATCAGAATATTTCAGAGAAATCATTTTTGCAGCTCCTGTGTTGCCATTTCTTGACTGATTCCCTTTTCTCTGCTGTTTCACCCTCTCTCCAGCTTGTCATCTCTGCATCAATGCTCCAGATGCTGATTCCCACCTCTTGATTCATCTACTGCCTATTTTTCAAGCCATAAAACAAGCAAATAGGCCCAATTAGTTTTATTCCTTTTTTTTTTAAGCTACATCAACTCTACTCCTAAATTTTCATCTCTACTCAAAAGAGGGTTCAGGCAGTGGATCTTCTGAAGGCATGTTGAAAGTCACAAGGAACTTTTGGCAGCATGTGGAGTCCAGGTTTTTCCAGCTCTCCATGGCTCTTCCTAGCAAAAGGTGCTAATAAAAAAAAAGCAGACTATGATTTTTTTTTTGTAGCTGTAACACTGCAAATCAAACTGGCTTTTCCTGCAACAACAGTTCTTAAGATTCAGGCTGATTCAACATTTCAACGAGCACCAGTCAGAAATGAATCCTGACCCTTGGCTTCTCATCTGGGTGGGAAAACACTCCCTCAGCACATTTTAAATGCTGGATAAGGAATTATCTCCAAAGCTAGGTACAGAATTTGACTTGAGCTTTCTAAAATCACACGTTTTCTTGTCACAGATGGGGCCTTACTCATAGTGGTAGCCAAGCAGTAGCTACATGTCATTTCTGCAGAAGGTGGAAGCTGCCCCATGTTAGATCAGCTCTGACACACAGAGCTGTAGTGAAGTGACCTGTGGCACACACACTTGAGTGGTCCAGTGCTATTTTTACAGAGGCTCTCTTCTGACTAAAGCTACTTCTCTGCTGAAATTGAGAGTCCCAGCTGGGCCAGCCAGGGAGGTGTCACCTACAAAGCACCACTCTCATTGCAATTCAACCACTGCAGCACCACCATAGTGAATAACAAACCAAATCCCAAAGTAAAGTAAGGAAACTTCAGAAACCACAAAGCTGAAGCATTTTCCTGCCACTGACTAACTCAATCAACAAGTTTAAAAGGCTGCATTTCTCATTTTGAGATGAGTGACTAACTCAATTAACAAGGTAAAAAGGCTGTATTTCTCATTTTTGAGATGAGTACTGCTGAATTTGGGGCTGGCCAATCTCTATTTCCCCACATCCACTGTTCCAACAAAGCCCAGCCCAGGGCAGCTGCCCTGAAAAAGTGTTTCTGGAGAACAGCATCTAAATTGTGCTGTTGGGATAAGGACACCACATGAGGATGACAATTCAGAAGTCAAGCAATTTTCTGTTAAGTTTATAGACTAAGCATTCAGAAGAGAAAGTTTTAATCTGGCCACATTGCTAGCATATGTGGATTTTTAATTGCTGAGAACATTGGTTTGGAGTTTTTTTCCCCAAATCAGAAGACAGGGAGGGAAAGGAAGAAAAAAAATTAAAAAGTGGGGTGTGATTAAAATTAAACTGTGACAGAGGTAGCAACCTGACCAGAGAGGAACTAAACTATAAGCAGTAAGAAGTGAATAAAGCTGGAAGCTGTATCACTGCTTTCCTCCCTGGTTAACTATACTCACAGTTCCTACAAAGAAAAAAAGAGGTGGAGAAGCTTCTGTCCATTTAGCTCTTTATTTTGCAGCTCCTGCTTTCTAATGCTCTAGTAGGGCTCTTTGTTTTAAAAGGGATTTCCTGGATTTTCAGAAGGCTACTTCCCTTCTGCAGAATTCTCCTTTTCACAACAGGAAAAATATTTCTCATGATACTTCAGACTTCAGCAGAAAGAAGTTTCTTCTGCAGAACTGAAAACCTCCTACCATAATCACACAGAAGTTTGCATGAGACAGAACACAGCAGAAGGAGAAAAGAAGGGAATATCCATTCCCCCTCACGTGCATTTGCCAAAACTCCAAAACTATGCTCAGTTCCTGATTAATTTTTTCTGCGTGATCTCATCTTTATTGCATCTGGGTTTGGCAGAGGCTCATTAAAAACCAAACCAGATCTGTCAGTCAACAGATAAACATCACTTGAAGTTTTGGGGATATTTTTGTTCTTCAACTACTAGCTGGGACAGTTTTTTCCTTGCCTGCATGTGCAGCCCAGACTGAGGGCTGGTGAGCCAAGCTCCCACACCTGTAGGAAGTGGAGATTTGAAGCTAAAAATTCTGACTGACATTTAACTTAACACAGTAATACTTCTCTGGGGGAGGGGAGTTTCCTATAGCTACATTAATTCAGGCTAAAAATACCCATGCTGACATGCTGTCATGCAAGAATCTCTTTGATTCCAAGAGTTTATTCAGAGCCTTCGTGTTACTTTGAACTTTTTTTGTTGTTTAATATGATCATCGCTCCATTTGTCATCGGCTGACAAGAGCAGACAATTACACAAGCTGCAGATATGTCTGCCAGTCATAGCATGCCATCTTGCTGCTGTCAAGCTAAGAGATGTGCCTCCACACACCTCTAGATTGAGTTCATTAAACCAGCCTGCAGGATATCCCTCGGTAATGACACAGATGAAAGACCAAATTAAAACTGCTTAATTCAGAGACACAATCTCCGGCGTTTCCCACCTTGCAGCCTAACTGGTTAAGCTGCATGTTTGAAGAAGCTGTCCTAGCCACAGAAGGGGCTCTGATTCTCCACTTGCAGCACTTTTAATTAAAACATCACAAAGCTTTCTGGAGTTTGGGTTGTCCCTCCATAGGCCCTGAACAGCAGCTAAGGCGTCCAGGAGCCACAGCAGGCTGGGCAGCCCCGTGCCTTCTGCCAAGGGAAGCAGGGAGAGCAGCTCTCTCTGTGGTGTGGCAAGGTGGGTATGAACCCAAAATCCCTCAGAGGGCACTCACTGGTGTTCTCAGTGCTCACTACAGCTTCCCCCAGGCCAATCTGCCTCCAAGGTCTCAGTGCTTCTTTAGGGAAACCACATTATCTTCATGCTCCTCATGCAACTTCCCTGTGGAGTGGTTTGAAATGCTGTTTTTAAACCATCCACTTCTTGAAGTCGTTGGGTTTTTTTCTCATTTCCTAATATAAAGTACCAAGTTCTTCCCACATATTTGTCTTTTTCTCTTACAAATAGGACAGAAAGTATGCTTAAAAAGCAAATATCCAGCAATTTTGCATTAACACCAGGAGAAGTCCCCAGGGAAGCAGCACCTACCTCAATTAGTAGACTGAGACATGTTTTCAAACAAAGCCTAATTAAAATAAACTCTTCTCAATCTCCATCAAGAGCCAATTCCCTAGCAAAGGGACAACTGCTTAACACAGCCTCCTGTGATGAAATAAGTTCCTGATGCAAACATCCATGTTAACACTAACAAGACTATTTCCAAAGCCAATGCATTTACAAGTCTAAATATCAAGCTGGAATCCCAATTTCCATTATTTCCTCATTAGTGGCTTCACCTACAGCAAGGGGGGGGAAGAGCTCCTCAGAAATAAGAATACTAAAAATGCTCATTACACCTAAAACATGACTACTGCATTTTCCAGGACAGCTAAATGGATCCAAGGCTGCATGGAAGCACTCCAGTGTTTTCTTCACCAACATGATTTGGCACAGCACCAGCAACCCAAAGGGCAACAGGAAACCACAAAGTTGATTTGGCTCTAAATTTTGAGTGGGTTTTTTTCTACAGCCTGGTTATACAACAATGCATGCTTCTTAAGAAAAAAAAAAAAAAAAGAAATTATTGGTTTCATTTTGAAAATATTCCCAGGAAGCAGCACCAAGTCTAAGCTCAAACTCCAGGGTGAGGCAGGACTCAGCAGCAGCAAGGATGCTGCAGTGGGAAGGATTCAGTAGCAGCCATCCCTGGGACAGGCAGCAAATTAACCTGCCCTGGGAGAAGGGAAAAAGATAACATTCCCCTTCTGCTCTCTCCAGCTTGCAGATTTAACAGCCATGGCTTTGTTTCTGCCACCTCAACTATGGAAGAGGAGAAAGCCAGAGGAAAATTGAATCTGAGGAAGACCTCAGGAGGCAGCTCCTTGTGTCCCCTCTTCCCCCCCACCCCCTCAGGGAGCACTTGTGGCACTCAGGACAGAATTTGGCCCCTGTATTGGGGTTCCCCACAGCATGGAAGCCTCAACTTTGTGCTGCTCCCTGCACTGATCAGACCTTTTGCCAAGGAGGTTTTGATTTTATTTAAACCACCAGTCTCAAAAACATTCATCCTGTTTCCATCTCTGTCAAGACAAAGCTCTGCTGCAGTTTGATCAGATGCAGTCTAATGCCTGCTATGGTTTTTCTCTCATCTGTAGATGGAGGGATGGCCCCAGAATTGACAGCACAGCTCCT
>JAOEGS010010170.1:144704-163148 GCA_025447755.1 Corythornis vintsioides
TGCAGTCTAATGCCTGCTATGGTTTTTCTCTCATCTGTAGATGGAGGGATGGCCCCAGAATTGACAGCACAGCTCCTCCAGCTCCTGTCTGAGCACTTGCTGCTGCTGCAGCCTGCTCAGCACCCCCAGAGCAGCCCTCTCACACCATCACCACCCCACAGCAAACAGTGAAACAGCAGCAGAGACTCTCAGGGAGAGACCTGGAAGTGCTCACAGAGCCTGGGCAGGAAAGGAGGGGACCAGAGGGCACTGGCTGCCAGGTGGGGATTTCTTTTGGCTGTTGCTCCTTTTCTAGATATAAAGAACTGGCAGAGGGAGCAAAGCAAGAAACTTGCTCCCTGGAACAGCAGGAGAAGAAGAGGCTGGTTGTGCTTTGAGCCAGAGCCTGGAAATAATGGAGGGCACAGGAGCAGCAACACCAGGGAGGAGGTGACTCCTCTGAGGTCTGCTGGGTTACAGCAACTCACCTGCCCAGTGAGTTAGCAAGTCTGGAAATGACCCAAACTCCTGCCTTCCCACTTCACCTGAAAGTGCTCCATAGCATTCCCATGACACAGCACACCTGGGGAACTGCTGCTTTAGCCCCAGGCCAATGGCTTGGCCAACAAATAAGGATGCTCCCAGTCCTGCCCTGAGCTAACTGTTTGCTCCAGCACAGGAATGTGCCTGCATTATGGCAGGAGAGCTTCAGTGAGAACACAGCTTTGCCAGGCATGAGGACCAGGCAGCCTCAATCTCACCATCTACTTTGGATATGACTGTGCCTAAACCATCCTACACTCCTGTTGTTCAACTCACCCCATCCATGCCCAGCTTCCAGACACCCATGACCCCCAACACACCAACCTCACTCCCTGCAGTGCCAACATCTCACTGCCAACCAGGAAAGCCAAACATTCCAGCAGCTGCTACCATTCAGCTCCTTTCCAAATACAAAAGCCAGGTCTCCAATAAAATGACAACAACTCCCACTAGCCCCTTCTTAGGTGCAATTTGCATAACACATCATTCCAAGGCCAAATTCCGTGCTGGGAGTGCATGAAATAAAACCCCAGCACAGGAGTGAAAATCCCTGTGATGCCAGCTCTCCGTGGAATCCCACCCTGGGGAGAAGGGTGCTCTGCCCTCAGGATACCTCACCCACACACAGCCAACACACTGCAAAAAAGACTGGAAGATCATATGAAGGCTCCCACAGAAAAAAAACCCCAAAACAATGGAAGACCTGAACCCCATCCCCAAACCCTCTCCAAAGAGCCAGCCTGGGGTCATTTAAACTAAAGCTCCAACCCATGTTACATTCCTGGAGCCTCAGGAAAAGGGAATTGGTTGAGGAACTGTGTGCTCAGCTCCCCCCACAGGGCCATGCTTTGCATTCTTAAGCAGCACCCTCTGAAACCAATCAGCGTTAGCCTCTAATTGGCTGCAAGAAACCTCCTTCAAGCCCTGACAGCCCAAAGAAGTGCAGTGACTTCTGGTGACCGTAGGAGACCGTTAGTGCAGCTCCTGCACTTGACAGTGAAGGGGGGAAATCTGCATTAAAGCTGGGCCACTATTTAAAGCGAGTGTTTACAACCAAGATGCACAAGACAGGAGAGGTGAATTCCTCACCAGCGAGGCAGGTAGAGCAGAGTCATCCAGACACAGTCACACCAGGCAGGGCTCTTCGAAGAGGGGACTGAACTGATGAGGACCCTGAAATTATTTTATACTCCTAAAATATTTTTGCTCTGAGGCAAACCATGCAGCGTGTATTTTAAAGCATTAAGACACTAATTCTGTAAACAATAATGCCTCCAGCATGCACACCACGCTGGAATGGATTCCTCAACTTGGCCTCATCACTTATGCATCTGATGAAACAAACACTGACAGCTTTTTTGCATTTGTAAAGGCCCCACAGCAGCTGTGGTGATCCCACCATAGAGCAATGAATTAAGCCTGAAACCCAGCTGGGGCTGCACAGAAGCCTTTTTTGCACAATACAGCAAGACTATCATTGTTAACCTAGGCATTCTTGGAAAATATTCTGCATGACATTAAGAAGGGAGATAGAGACGCCCTGGAAAATTAGCTCTAATAGGCAATTTATATCATTTAAAAATATGGATACCACATTGATTGCTAATTGACAACAGATTTCATAGTTTCATCTACACACGACTGCAGTGAATCAGGTAATTACAGAATACAACTTCAGTAGGAAACAATGCAGAATTAAGAAATAAGGCACATTAAAGTTATAAAACATGTGACAAACTTCTAGAAAATGAATGTATAAATAGCTGAAATCTGAATTAACTGTCAAAATTACCCCTCTTGAGATCAGAGGGAATTTGTGACAGAGGAAATGGACATGTGTATGCTTTCATCTGATACCACTGTTACAAGTTTCTTCAGACTAAAGCAAGCAGTAACACATTAAATAGTAATATTTAGGCAGGTACTGATTGTATGATTTGTCTACTTTACAAGTACATAAACACATGCCCCAAAAAAGTGTCAAATGACTTGGGAAAAGTAATTTGAAAGTAACTGAGGAAGAGTTTTCATAGACAAACTACACTGCTTCAGAACTAAAACTCTGAGCTTCATTGAACATCAGATTTTAAAGACAGGTCAGAGAAATAAAGTTGTCCACAGAACATTCAGGTCATTAAGAACATCTCTTTGAGACTGAACCACAAAAGCATGTTTTTCCAGGATGCACAGAGAGATGCACAAAAAGCAGCTGTGTGAAACACTTGGAAGAATTCAAGGTGCTATTTCCCTGACACAACAAACAAAACAAAAATCCACATACACACAAAAACCCCCCACAAACAAATAAACCCAACAAAAACAAACTTCATCCTATCTGCACAGGCAGATACTGGGGGGGGGTGTGTGTGTGTGTGTGTGGTGTTTCAGCTCATGGATTTCCTGATGCCTTTGCCCAGATTTCAGATGGTGGCTTCCCAAGCAAAGGTACCAGCAGGGCCCTGGAGAGCACTGATGGAAGGGGAGGAGGCAAAGTGACAAGGAGCAATCTGGCAATAGGAAGCTCAGAGGTAGGAGTGTGGTTTGCAGGAACAGCAAGATGAGAAGTATCTTCCATTTACCCTTTCTGAAGCCTGTGTGTTTCTCCACAATCCAGAGCTGATCCAGCCAGGGGAACTCCAAAGTCTTATTAACAGAAACCAAAATTACAGGCAGCAACAACAACAACAAAACAAGCTAATTCCTTTTCTTTGTGGCATTGCCTCTGTTCCCAGGCCTTTTTATTTTCAGCAAGAGGAACCGAGAGGAAGGGAAGGGGAGGAAGGAAGGCAGAGACAGCAGAAGGTAAAGTTAAAGGGAGGGGAAAGAAGGGGGATGGTGGGTGCTGTGAGGGGGAAATGCACTTCAGACTCTGTGCCACGTTTGGCTAAAAGGAGGTAAGATCTAATTGGCAGCTTTTGAATATATGCCCCTCCAAATGCAAGCTGTCAGCTCGGGGACAGTTGAAGGAAATAAATGGACAACTCTGTACTGTTCTGAAGCTCTTGTGTAATGAAGTTACAGTTTCATCCTGGACCATGGCCAAAAAAGCAGAAATCAATGAGCAACTAACCTCGTATTGTTTTGATCACAACAGGAACAGCCACCCAAAGGTAAGCTGCTTGTTAAGCCCTAGTCCTGTCTGCTTTGGTCCTTCACACCCAGAAAGCTGAAGTGCCAGGAACAAGGAGACTCTCTGTGCCAAGATAACGTGGGCAGAGGCACTCTCCAGAAGTGACAATGAAGCAGCTCTTCAACCTAGTTCAGGAAGAGCCAAACACATGAATCTTCTCCAGAAAGAGCAGTGGGATTACTGACCTTGCCAGCACAGAAGAGCTGAGAAAGTTCACTTAGGCAGGCATTAGGCAAGGGAGGCACTGGAAAATAGCATGAACTGAGGCTGTGCAGCATTACACTTTGCTCCAGAGAACTTTCTCATGCTGTGGCATGAAGCACATAGGAAAGATGTGAATTTAAGAAGACAACTAAGGTTTGCTACAGGTAACCCTGTGGAAATAGCCTTGTTTTCTCTCTAAGGACTTCCTGCACGAGCAACCAACCAGAACAATTTACACACACACACACACACACACACCCCAAAAAAACCCCAACCAAACAGACAAACAAACCAAACCACAAAAACAAAAACATGCAAATGACAGTGACCTAGGAGAGGCAGATTTCAGACCCTGCCAACCAAGATTTCCCTTGCTAGACATTGTCCTAGTTTCTAATCTGAACAGTAGGTCACTTAGTCTTCGAATCTTTTCTTCCAGTCTTTTGTCTCAAATAATGCCAGCTATTCAATCTTCTTTCTCACATGCTTAAAAATTTATAAGATACTACTTCTTGTTTCAAAGGGCTGCCTCAAGAGAACACCTATTATTTTGTTCTTCTTAACTAGACTAGTTTATGCATGGGCTCAACATTATTCATGTGTGTGAAATTACAGTATATATTCACTCCCTCAGATCGACAGCAGAGCCTTCCTTGCTTTTACTGAAGAAGGTGATCTCATGGCTGAGAAACTCAGGATTGGAAATGTGGAAAGCAGCTGGCACTGCCTTGATGGAGTTCTTCCACTCAGGAATGAGTTCTCAAAGCTGAAGTGCTGTACTGTGCTGCTTCAGCTTTCTAAGCTGTGGCTCCCACGAATACACTGGTGGGGGAAAAATATACCTGGATATTTGGAAAGCATGGAAAAAAGAAGTGGTGCAAAAGTATGAAGCCTTTGAAGGGAAAAGGGGACCCTTTCAGCCCAGATGTGATTTTCTGCTCCATGGGAACAGAAGAATGGCAACAAGTCATTTATACAGAGGATAGCTGAGAGCAAATTCCAGAACACCTTTCAAAGCCTGACAGGCATCTTCAAAGTCTTCTTCCAAAGAGAACACTCAGTATGCTCATGCATATTCTACCAGTGGAAGAGATGAAGAAGCACTTTCCTCCCCAGCTATCACACCTGTCAGCCAAGCTGCAGCACCTTCTGAAGGCCTGACCACAACCCCACACTGCAGGACAACACGAAAGCAAAAAGCAGCAAAAATACTGCAGAGATGCTTAAAGACAGGAACAGTGGCACTGGGTACCCACAGCTACTGGTGGCAACACGAGGTGAACAGGGGCAGAAAGAAAATAAAGAAGCAAAGACACATCCAGAAAAAAAGTCTGCCAAAAATCTAGAAAGCTTCTGACTACTTTGCCAGGGAATCCCTGGGAGCAACTCTAAGCTCTTGCAGAGGGAAAAGCTGGACACACACCATTCCTGGGTACAGGAATGCCACTCCTGGACCCCTCTGGGCCAGCAGCAGAGCCAAGCAGAAATAAGTGGTCTCACCAGTCACTGGGCATGAGCAGACCAGGGGTGATAATGCAAAGGGATGGGCTGGCTGTAGGGGGAAAAATGACAGGCTCAGCTATGGAAGACCTGAGAAAAGTCAGAAAAGAAAAAATGCAATAGTAGTTTCTCCCTTCACCAAAATTAGTGAACCAGGAATTTTCAGAATGCCCCCAGGGAATTAATTTCACTGTATCCTTGACTATAAGAGTAATGGGCATCAAATGATACCACAAAAGGAAGAGGTATCAGCTAGAATATAATATGCTTGTGAGAGGAAAAAAAACATGATTACCTAATATCATAAACACATTTCCTTCTTCTGCTTGGTACCCCACCAGCTTTCACAGGAGCCAGCTAAAGTAGTATTAGAATGAAATACTAAGTATGTTATAAAGAAATTATATTACCCAGAATGCTTGAAGAGACTGTAATTTTCTTAACAGATTTATACTGAAAATTGTATTCCTGCTCTCCAAAGCAACAGGGCCCAGAAATCATTACAGCAGGTCTGCCACCCAGCCTGAAAGAAATCTGGCCACCTTTAGCTATATTGGAAGGTCACCCTCAAATGGAAGCTGAAGAGCTCCTGTCAGGAATGGAAGCTATGCACTGGTTTTTAGGACTGGTCAGTCATGTCACATAACACTGCTCTTGACTGCAACAGCATGAATATTAATGTCTTCTAAAGCAAAGCCTTTAATGCAGGTGAATGATGAAATTAGCTTTTCCTGAATGCTCACATCAGCAGGATTCCATTTCTCAAAAGTTCATAAAAGGATTGGATGAGCAGAGCCACGTTCTCCTTTTCCTCCACAGTGTTTGCACATTAACAGTTGGCTGAGCCTTGCATAACCTGAGCACACAGCCAGTATTTTCTGTAACCAGCACTCAGATTCTTCACGCTGCCTTGGCAGCCCAACAGCAACAATGCAATCCCTCCCCTTCCCAACTATTTCCTATGGAGCTGTCCCCAGTGTGAACTGCAGGAACCTTTCCTCATCTTCCCCTCTGGCCTTTGGGAAAAGCAAAATCACACTGCAACAGTTCTTTTTTTTTTATATGGCAGCAGCTTTGCAAAGCTGATTTCCTCATGAGAACCACGAGGGTGGAGAAGCCAAATGAGAGAAATACACAGAAGTGAGAGAAAAAGAAGGGAAGAGCATGGGACTGGAAGACAAGAGGGTGAGAGGATGGGTAGTGAACTGGAAAAAAATGCCAGTACTATGCACATTACAATGAAGAGATTAAGGAAAGAAAAAAAGACTAGTTGTTGCATTTAAATAAAATATTAGGAGAAGATGCTGAAAAAGCAAAAAGAAGACTTCAGGAAAGAAAACCCAGGCAGGACTAGATGTATTAAAGGCATTAAAACCACGAAATGGCCATCAGCCTCTCAGCAACCAACCATTCCTGCCTGCAAATACTTGCACACACTCTCACACAGGCATGGCAAAATCTCCAGCCCTGAAAAGCACTTGGGCATGTGCTCAACTCAGGAGCCCCAAGTGCTTCAGCTGACGTCAGTAATCCATCCATGTGAGACAGGCACGTGCTGCAGCACCTTGCTGGATCCAACCTGAGGGAGCAGTTCCACGTGTCTTTTTAATCCCCAGCACAAGCCAGGAGGCTGGCGTGGCAAGAGGAGGAGGTGGGGGAAGAAAGAAGAGCAGAGAATTGGTGCAAGAACACCAGAGCATTGGTGTAACACCACCAGAGCATTGGTGCCACAGCTCTGAGCCTGGTCATTTCAGTGCCCCCGTTTGTGTGCAGTTCTTCAGTGGTAGTGATGTGGCCAAAGCACTGCAGCATGAAGGGAAGATCAGCAGGGTGCCCACTGCAGCTGTGAGAAAAAGGCATGTGATGCTACATCCTGATCTTCCTGGAATGAAAGGAAACTTTTGGTATTTTGCAGCTTCTCCATTTGACATGGTTTGGCCTTCCCACACTACTTGGCAAAACCAGAGCAGCACTTCAGTTCTCCTGCACGTTCAGTGGACACAAGAGGCTTTACCAAGAGAAAATACCAGAGCTTATTCTCTAACAAATACCATCTCTGGAGGAATTCCCTTATAGGAAGCAGAACAGTTCACTGGCTTCACTTCCACAGTGTTCCTGTGTGTGTGGCTGTTCAATTAGAGTTCTTTTTCTACTACACTCAGCACTGAAACTCAGCTTCCAGCAGCACAGCTACCTTCATTTTATTTTCTTCCCTTCCCCTTTATTCTCAAGTGAAATATTGTTCAGATTCTACTCAAGCAAGCACAACGTGTAACAACACTAGTACATTTTTAATCCTCTTCTGACATATTTCAGCACTTTGGAAAGGATTATGGCACTTCCAAGACCACAGGCACAAGCACCTCCAGCTTTATTTTCACCTGCATGATCCAACCTCTTTTCACCCTTCGTTAATATTCACCATGCTTCCAGTAGAAGGACAGTACAGCAAAATCCATGCCCAAACAATCATTAGAACACACAAGGACAGCTAATTTTGTTTCCTAGGAAATAAAACATCTGTATCTTGACTCCTATTTAGTCATAATTTCACAGCCCATTTAAGCTCACACTATTGCTAACAGAAGCAACCCTACCCCTCTCCTACCACTTCATTTTGTGTCCCTGTCACAGTTTCCCCAGACCAAGTATTTTTACAGCTACATAACAAACTGCAACATTACATGAATCCACAATAAAAACCAAACATATTCTGTCAGTTCAGTTTTAACATGGAAAGTACCCAGTCTGTGGTGGGAGTTATCACCTGGCACACATGTTGGCCATGAAAAGAAGGGGACAGGTAGCCAGAGGAAGGCTAAACCACTTCTTTCAGCACAGGGCAGGTTTCAAATGATCATAAAAACCTGGCATTGGGCAGTTCACTGGTCTCCACACTCACAATGATGTTAGTGATGGCTAAAAGCAAAAGCTACACACAGGATATTTCACCACAGGCAGGAAGAAGGGCCAAAGCATCACGATGGGGCAGCTGCTCTTGACAGCTATTTCTTGGGTTTGAAAGGCTTTAGTGGTTCAAGGCTTTGAAGAAAGAGAAAAAAAAGCCAGCTTCAAAATTCTTTGCCATTAGGACAACCATTAGTTCTTCCAAGCTATCAATTATTCACCAGTTACAGTTACTGTAACATGCTGTAACCCCAGCTTTTAAGTAACACGAAGCCTCTTGCCTTACAAAGTGGTATTACTGTGTCACCACTGTATGTTGAGTAACTACAAGAACAACAGAAAAAACACTGCTAAAAAAGCTTTTCCAACTGGAAGGCATCTGCAGCAGCAAGACCACCTTCCTCTGACAGTCCAACCTGGGTGCAGTACAGATTCCAATAGGAAACACTATTCCAACACGTTCAGCTCCTGCTTTATAGCCAAAGCTGAAAGGGGCATCCCTGGGCTCAGAAAGCCAGTCTGCATCATGGCACAGGCCATGAGAATTTTCATCATTATCACTACTCTTAGTAGTGATAGGAGGGGGGGGAAGTGACTAAGTGGCTTAATACATCAGAAAACTCTACCTCACGTGTCCATCCCTGTCATCCTTTCATGAACAACAGTCACATTCAGGCCAGTTGTTTGGAACATCACCCAGCAAGGAACACCACCAGCTTAGTTATCAGTTAACTTTACAAAGAATAACAGAAAAAACCTTCTTTTTGCTTGGCTTTGAGTTCTGTAAACTCCAAAGTCTTGGAGCAAGTTTTGTGGGGCTGAAACCAAAACAGCAGCAGTTCTTTTTTTTTTTTCTTTTTTTTTTTTTTTTTTTTTTTTTAGCCCGGGGTGGGTTTAAAAGTTAATTGATTCGGCAAAAGAGCAGGGGTGGAAATTTTTTTTACAGGGTTTTTAGCATGCACACTGCAGCTGAGAGATTTGGCTTACAACTTTGATGTGCAATAAAGAACTCTGTGGGACAAACTGGCTGAAAGTAATATCCATGAAACAGAAAAGGCAAGGAAGAAGGAACCGTATCCCTTCTCCAAATCACCCTTAGTCTGCTTAACAGGCACTTCATAAAAAGAAAAAAAAAAAAACAACTATAAACATATGGTAGTAGCCTGCAGCAACTTACAAGTATAAATGCATTTTTTTAGGCTATGTACTTCTTGGGCATAAAGACTGCCAGTTTTAGAACAGCACAGAAAATGATATGCTAAATATAACAACTCATAAAAACCATGATAAGCATCTCAAAGAATGAGATACTGGAGAGGCTCTTGTCCAAGACTCATGGTTTCTGTCTATTTTATTAGTAGCAACTTCAAAAAATATTTGTATCTTGAAATTCACTTGCCTGCTTTGTGTCAGCAAGTCCCTCTTTGTATTTCCTAAAATGCAGGCCATTCCCAAAGGTAGATGGAAAAATATTATTAGCTGTTTAAATGGAGTTGTCAGGGGAAACAGTACCTGGCACTGAGGAATCTCCAAAGCTTGCTCTCTTGGTTGGACTCCCCAAAACACAGCAGGACTGGCACAAAACTCAACGTTACCCAAAGCAGCAGCAGATTTTTTTTCACCAAAAGAATCATAAGGTTGGAAGAGACCTCCTGGATCATCAAGTCCAACCTCCTACCCAACACTTATGGTCACTAGACTATGCTCTGCAGCACCACATCTCCTGGCCTCTTGAAGCCCTCCAGAGATGCTGAAGAAAGTATCACACAACTCTCAGAATGAAAAGGATTTCCCACAAACACCGTGGGAAAGGGCAGAGAAGCTGCCTTGGGGACAGTGAAGGGAAAAACCACCAAGTCAAAACACCAGAACACAACACTGTCCAGAGTTCCTGGGGACTGTGTGTCTCTACCCACTCACACCAACCTGTTTTAAGCCAGGCACAGTGCTCATTTCCACAGCCATGGAGCTGGAAGAGCCCACAATTCCTCAACATCCACTCCCAGCATTCTTCATTTATCGCTTCAGCACTAATCTGCAAGCAAAGCTAAAAATGAATTGCTTGCAATATCTAGTTCTCCTCACTTGGCTCAGACAACACAGTATCAAAGTGCAAAACTAAGATTAGCAGCTGATGTCAGGACGAGCTCCCGTGGTGGATTTCTGAACTTTATAAACTTCATCAGCCAGTCATCGGAGCGTGTGGGTGCCAGAACACGCTCACTGCAGCCACCACAGCACCCCAAAGATGCCAGAGCAGCCAGGCAAGCTCAGACAGCTGAAAGCAGAACACCAGGAGCCTTCCTAGAGCACGGCAGCAGGCCACAGCTCCTCAGCTTGATCCTTCTTATTTGCATTTCTTCTACCCTTTAGGAAGTAAAAATGATGTAGTCCCAGACACAGGCCCAACGCTGCCTTTGTGCAGAGCAAATCAAGGGAAGAACCTGACAGCAAACACCTCAAGTAGGACAGAGCAAGTAGATTACACACTGCAGGAGAAAGGATTCAGTCATGCCCCTCAAGTGATGCAATCAGAAACTCTTCTGGGGCCGTTGGCATGTTTTTGCTAAACCAGTTTTAGCAGTGGCAAAATGTCTGCTGCAGCTCCAGCCATCCCATCTGCATCCAACCAAACCTCACCAGAAACTGCTCTGCAGGCCCGACCCAGATGCCCAGAGGCCTTAGTACAGGTTTCTCATTTTGTTTCCAATGCTTTTTTTAATTAAACAATTCCGTTTTGATGCCTGATGAGAAGTTTTGTTCCCCCAGATAAGCACACAGGATATTGTTTATGAGGATGAGCTGCTTGCTGCAGAAGCTCTGAAGCCGTTTCAGGCTCCACTTCCCTCCATCAACCAGTGGAAGGATAATTCCCACCCGAGCATTTTTTCCTTGCTCCCAAGTCCCTCTGAACAGCAGCAGGGGGAGGTTCCCTCATCCTACTGGCAGCCCAGGGCTCTACCAGAACACCCCTAACCACGGTGTCCAGCACCCTCAGCCTCCCCACGGCTCCGGAGGCAAGCTGGAGCAGCAGCACTTCCCAGCTTTGGCCCCTTCATCTGCATAAGGAAGCAGGAGACAAAAAGCAGCACGTTCCAGGAGGAGAGAGCCCGAGTATTTTCCAAACAAGCCCTGGCTGCTCTAATTAAAGGCTTTGTTCCATTCCCACAGCCCACCGCTGGAAACGCCGGGGCCTCTGCGGAGAGAGGGAGGGAGAGGCATCGGAACAGGATGTCATTACACAAGGGAAAGTGTGAAACCCCAGCCACTGCTACAGCAAATGGGTTGAAACCTTCCTACCTCCTGAGCTCATTGAGAACAGGCCGCTGCCACGGAAATAAACCCACCCCCTGCAAGTGAAAACCACCAGCTCCCAAATACAACCCGCCCTTTAAAAGCCCAGGAAATATAAAAGGATCCCGTCCAGTATTCCCAGCAAAACAAGCAACCCATCAAGGATCTGAGAGCACCAAATACATTTGGGCAAGCACATGATTTCCTCCATCTCCTCACACACCAGACCTGCACTGTACAGGAGATTTGCAGCTTTTCAGCTTCCTGGTGGCTTCCTACCACTTCAAAATGCTGAGGAGTAAGTGTGAAAATTCCATGTGGACCATAACCCATCTCAGGACACTGAATTCCTTTTATTTCAAGTCATACCAACAGGTTAAGGGGCTGTGGAATGAAGGTGAAGAGCTGCCAGCTGAAGTTTTGGGCCGTGACACGGGGACATTCAGGGCCACCAGGGAACATTTAAGGGAAGCTCAGGTTTGGCAACACCGAAATTTGCATTATTAGACTTGAAAGTTAATGTGTCATTAATCTTACACAGAGGCAAGCAAATCCATCAGCACTGTTGTTTTCAGACTGTCTGCCCACCAAGGCAAACAATGCATCATTTACACTTGGTTTACATTTATAGTTGGGAAGAAAGCCATGCAAAGGACTTGGAGGGGGGAAAAAACCAACACAGAATGTTTGAAATGTAAATTTCAATTTCCAGCAATGCATGTACTCCTCTGCAAATTCCACATCTGCTAAATCACAAAAAAGCTGGGTGCTTGTAATAAAAAAATAATAAACGTGTCTCTGCTTTTCCTTTCCCTACTTTAAAAATTACCTCTAAGCCTCTGTTTCACTTAAGTGCTGCAAACTGGAAACTTTAGAAATGAAAGCAGCTGGTGTTTCCCTTCCCTCCCCAAGTTCAAGTTGATTAAATTCAGTCACTGTAAAACATAAATGTAAAAAAAAAAAGAGAAATCCAACCAAATCAACCTCAAGAAACACTTCCCTCCTCCTCAAGAACTTTCAGTTACGCTCAAACCAGGAAATATCAGTGATGTGTATAAACAAAATAGAAATTTTTAACCTGGAGTCTCTTCAGACTGTGAGATTTAAAAACTGACCTACTTTATGTAATACTCCCACAGCTGAGTCATCACAGCATCAACTGGTCTCTATCAGCTGCAGGGTATGATCATCACTCAAAACCAAATCAAGTATCCATAGTGAAGTGCCTCTTTTCTTTTTATGATTATGTTAAAAATACACTTTTAATCTAGCAGTCCAGACCATAAGTGGAGAGGGAGAACATCCTGAAGGAAGTTTGGAGAGCAGAAAGCAGTCCCTGTACAGCAGATGCTGTGCCTCGTAGCAAGAGCCTGGGAGCTACAGGATGGAATATTGGACGAGGCTGCAAAAACACAGATTAGTTCCATCTCTGCCACCGTTCCAGTAGGTAGCTCCAGGCAAGTAATTTAGACTTTTCTGTTTCATCAAACAATAAAATGGAGGGAATGCTACTGCCTGACAGACTCAAGATGATTTTTATACCACACTTTAGCATATGCGTAACGTTAGCTGCTATTTTACACCACCGGAAAAAAAAAAAGAAAGGGTAATATATTTTTAATAGTAGCTTAGTAGGCCTCGTAAGAGAAGGTGAAAGCGTTTAATGAACATTAGAAACTCTTCACAGGGGCCTTGCTTCATTATAATTCACTCTGGACACATCTCACAGACTCCTGGCTCACAGTTCATCAGAGCGAGCAGAAGTCCATTAGTACCTCAGGGCACAGCATTTGTTGGTAGTAAAAAGTAAATATTCCTTTTAAATAATAATAATAAAAAAAAGTATTTCAATTACTAATTTCTAGCTATGCACCACCCTACAGCCACTTACAACATCATGCTGCAGGTTTGAGAGTCCAGGAGGAGGTTCAGAGCACCCAGACTCAGATCTCAAGTGCATCCTGACACCCTTAGCTGAAGTTAGCCAGAAAAAACCAAAAAGGTGAGCTTGCTGTGCTGCTGGAATTATCACAGAGAGCCTGAAAAAGGCCCAGCAGCAGAAAACTCCAGAAGGTTGAAACAAGATGCAATGCACACTGAATATCATCTCTGCTGCAACCAGGGGATTTATTTCTTGTAGGAAGTGGTCAAACTTTAAGCACAGTCAGTTGTGGGGCTGGGAAATGAGGAAACTCCTGCAAAAAAAAAAAAAACAACAACAAAAAAAAAGCAAGCAGGGCAAGGGGATCAGGTGAAGCCCTGGGGTGCCTCAGCACAAACATCCCTTACTGGGGAAGAGGTGGTGCTGTGTTGTACCCCCAAAACTCCCCGAGCCTGTCCAGAGCAGGGAAGCAGAGAGCATTGTTTGCAAGGCTGCAGCACTCAGAGCAGCTCTCCTCAGATGTCTGCAGCACACTAATCCTGGCCAGGCCTCCACAGCCTGCTGTCTGAGGGGCTCAGCAGGCCGTCCAGTAGGCGAAGCGTGTCACCTCATGGCAGACTACAGCACTCTGACTTCTGCAAGGACAAGGAAACAAATCACACGAGGCAACAGCAGTGACACTGCTCCTTAATTATATTTTGCCATCTGCTACCACGGCGGAACTGTGCAGGTATTTTGAGACAGCGAGCCAGGGCTGGGATTGCAAGACCTAAACCAGCAAGAACAGAAGATTTGCTATTCAGCATCAGAAAAAAAAAAAGGGGGGCAGAAAAATGCACCTGTGAAATTACACTTAAGACTTCAAAGCTTTTCATTGAAGAACTATTAATTCCAAGCGCATACTGAAGGCAGTCTGGTTCCTCGGCTGATGCTTTCCAAAGCTGTCAGTTTGCTGAGGCTTGAGCCAAAAGGCAATATTTGATATGTAAAGATGTTTGAGAAGGAGGAGGGTGGAGTGAGAAGATTTGTATGAGTCAGCCATAGTTCTTTTTAAAATTAAATGATAGCGTTTTTAAAGCCCAGGAAAAAAAAAATAAATAAAAAGCTGCATACACGGATTTCCTCGTTCCCGGGTTATCAGTCACAAAAGAGAACACTTGGAAAAGTTTAAGAGAACTTTTAATGGTGACCACTGACAGAGTTGGGGAGCTGAGCCCTGCGAAGGCAGCCCACGACATGCAGGCTTTACTCCATTGTTCTCACCACCTTTCTGCTTCCAGAATTCATTTCACAAATGAAAAGCAGCAGCCTGAACAGGCTCTGCTCTTGACGCGACAACACGCAGCGCTGCGGGGAGCGGGGCCACCGGTAACGTGCGCTCGGTGCCCGCGGAGGGGGACGCTCGGCTGGACCCTTCGCTCCCCACGATGGGACATCACCATCGGGACAGCCCTCACCTCCAGGCTGGGAACCCCAGGGCCCGACACTCGGCGGCCCGGCAGCGGGGCAGGGAAGCCGGCGCCCGGCCCTGCCACACCGAGGGAGAGGCGAGGCAAGGCCTGCCCCGGCCGCTGCCACCTTCTGGCACCGCCTCTCCCGGGTCACCTGCGGCGGGGCCCGGGCCCAAGGCCTATCCCGGGGTGCGCGGTGTCACGGCGGGGCCGGGCCTCGGAAGACGGCTATAGCGGGGGAGGGAAGAGTTAAATGGCCCTCGACCCAGGACAAGCGTCCCCCACGGGGGCCGGGAGGCGGTTGCATCCCCGACCCGGGCGATCACACCTGCAGCCGCGCAGGCGGACAACAAAAGGCCCGGCTGGCACCGGCGAGGAGGCGGCGGCGGCCGCGGCCCAGCGTGCTCAGCAGGGCTGCCGCAGCGCCCTAAGGTCACGGGCAGGAGGAAACGTGTCACGCGTGCGGCCACGCCGCGTCCAAACCCCCCCCCCCACGCCTCCACCCCGGCGGGGAAGACGTGCCCGGCCCTCCCCTCCGCACGGGGCGGCGGCTGACCAACCTCCACCCACCCCGAAACCGGCAGGGCCGGCCCGGGCGGCCCCGCACCTGTTCACCTGGCCCGGGGGCCGGACCGGGCCGGGTCGGGGCCGCCCCCTCCCCCGTAACGCCGCCGAACGCTGCCCCCGGGGCCTTCCCCCGCCCCCGGCCCGCCTCGGCTCTGACGTCACGCCAGGGGCGGAGGGGGGGGAAACGCGAAGCGGGGAACTGGCGGGGGGGGGGAGGCTGAGGCGGCGAAGATTCCACGGCGCGCAGGCCCTTCCCTTTGTGACGTCACGGGAGCAGGGCGAACCTGGCCGGGCGGCGGCGTGGCCGGCGGCCCGCGGGCTCCCGTCACAGCCCCGGCAACCTGTTGCTGCCGCCGTCAGCGCGCCCCGCCGGTCCCTGCCAGAAACAAAAATGAAGGGGGAGGAGGAGGAGGAGGAAAGGAAAAAGGGCGGAGGGTGAAAAATAATCAATCGTATGAAACAACAGCCGCCAGCGCGAAGTTGCAAGCGGGGAACACACGGCACGTTGCCCGCCAGGCCTGCCCCAGGCACCCCCCCCCCTCCTCGCCGACCTGCCCGGGGAGCCGCGTTCACCCCCTGCCCGGCGGGGCGGGAGCGGCGCCGCATTGTTCGCCCCCGAGAGCCCGGGGCGACCGCGGGAGCGGCTGTTTAGGGGGGGATCTAGGGCTCCCCACACACACACGCACGCCCCCCACTTTTCCCTCCTCTTAATTATTAACACCGCGGTTCCCCCCGCCCCGCTTTTGTCTGCCTGCCTGCCTGGGAAACGTGGACGCCTCGCGTGTTTGGCCAGACTTTCCACCCCGCCGTTCCCGTTTCGATGCAATACTTTAAACTCGGCGGCCCCGGGCTCCCCGCTCCTCTGCAATGCGGATGTATTTGAATTCGCAAATTTCGAGGTGTGGGGGGGAGCAGCTCCGAAATAACGCGAAACACCCCCCCGGCTCCCCATCCAGCACCTCCAGCTCCCCCCCTCTCCCCGGGCTGCGTTTCAGCGGGGCGGGCAATCGATAGCGGCAGTCAGCTGGAGTCAACTGCAGTTTTTACCCAATCTATAGAATAGCGAGCGAAAGTGTCCCGAAGGTCACCCTCCCTGGCCAAGAAACACCCCTCGCCGAAGAGAGAGCGAGAGAAAAGAGATCGCTAGCGACGACAGGCGCGATATAAACTACAACTTTTAAAGCCCCGCATCAAACGCGGCCGAAAGCGACGGTTTCGAGCTGTGTCTCTATCCCCAACAAGATGAAGATTCTTATTTTGATTTATTTAGCAAACGTGCGGATGAAAATTCTCCGCTCTGCTGCATATTTGGCCGATTCCCCTCAGTTTTTTCCAAACTCCCCTACGCCAATCAAAACGTAACTGGATCACGAACAAAAATCCAACTACCCATCCACATTTCTACGTTTCGAGGATCAGACAATTACAAGGGGTTGAATAAAGAGAGGCAGAAATACAACCCGGGCTGCACTGGGATTAACCCCCCAAAAAATGTTTTCGAGCCATCGCGATGAATTCTTTTTCAACTGTAGCGAGCCATTTCTCTCCCATTATCCCCAGCCGAGCCTGGCCGGGTTTCTTCCCGAGGCAGGGAAGCAGATCCAGGCGATGGGATGTGGTTGGGAGTGCGAGCAACGAGCTCGCCATAACCAGCCACTCGCTTTCAACTTAAAGGGCTTTCAACAGCCACCGCCGCCGTTCACCAGACGGGGATCCAACACACGCAGATCACAGGGAGGAGAAAAAAAAAACCCCAACACCTCCTTTCGCATGCAATAAGCGCAGTATTGATAAAACCGCCCGAAAATGCAGTTTCGTGACATTATCGCGGCGAACACCATCCCCCCCCATCCCTCCCCGCTCCGAACTCCCCGCCTTTCATCTAAAACTAGATGATGATTGTGTCATTTGAGGTCAATACATTTATTCACTGGAGGAATCGCTACACGGATCTGGTTTTATAACCAGACCCGGCTAGAAGGTTTCCCCCGTGGAAAGGGGCCTCTGAAAACTCCCCCCCACACACACACCCCAACCACAGCACTGAAAAAAAAATAATCAATTTCAGTATATTTGTTTCCAAAGCCTCGTAGCTGCAGGATTAGAGATAAACTTGCCATTCACTGCCATTTCCTAAAACTGGGAGTCAAATGATAGATGTTATGGCCACTTACGTATTTCTTTTGAATTATATTCCTCTTGGGTCTTTCTTTGCTCATTCTGGTATCCAAATTCTGATTGCAAAAAGGGACAATTGCTTCATGAATTAAAGCCGCGGCAATTAAAAAAAAAATAAAAATAAAAATAAAAATACCGGAAAAAATCCACGGGGGAGGGGGTTGTTTGTAGTGGTATCTTGTAATCCGAGTTTTCTTTCCTCACAATGTGATTCTCCTAGCAATAAATCCAAGAAATGGGGGACGAAAAAAAAAAAAAAAAAAAAAAAGACGAATGCGAAGGAGACAAAAAAAAAAAAATTCACTTTAGTGAAACATTCTCATGGAAAATTTCCCCCTAAACACAAAAAAAAAAAACCAAACCCACGACGCCCTTGAGATCCCCTTTTTTTTTTTTTTCTCCTCAAGCCGCCTAAGCGATCTGCAGGTCCTTAGTGTCAGAGCTGTAGTTACATCTTGGAGAAGGAAAAGGGGCCGAGAGGAGAAGAATCAAATCAAAATCAAAACGTTGGAAGTCACGTTGGTGCCGCTGCGGCAGCAGGGAAAGCGGCAGAGACAACTCCAGCAGCAGCGGCGGCGGCGGCGGCGGCTCCGGCAGCGGCGGCAGCGAAGGCTGCGCGCACCGTGTGTGTCTCCGCTCCGCCAGCTCCCCCCTAACCAATGGGAGCCGCTCTCCGCCACCAACTTTAAATGGACCTGGCTCCTTTTTTTTTTTTTTTTTTTTTTTTTTTTTCCTCCTTTTTTTTTTTTTTTTCGCCTTTAATATATACGTCTGCGTGTGTGTGCGCGCGTGTGTGCCCCGGTGTGTGT
>JAOEGS010010172.1:0-14209 GCA_025447755.1 Corythornis vintsioides
ATTATTTATCAGTTACGAAAATCAGAATTTTAAAATTATGCTATTTTTCACTTAATCTTTCTTGATCTATGTATTTATTCACTACCAAATACATTCATATTTTGTAACAGGTGGGTGAGATTTTTGTTGTAGTAAATTCAGTGAACATGTACCAAATTTATTGAGGTCAGGAATTACCCAGGCACTATCTGAAATCCTCTATGCAGATGACATAACTTAATACTTCTGTGATGGAAGATCATAATGTATATTTTGTTTTCTGACTCATTTAGTTTACCAGTAAATCTGAGGCTCTCCTGCTGAAAGCTCGTGTTCTTATTAATCACTTGGCATTTGGCTATGATAAAAGGTAACATCATTATTGTCCAACTCTTTAACTTCTAGAGTCTAAAAATACTTCATATAAATGTTAAGTATCAAAACACATTTTTTCCTTATCTGATCTCTGAAAGATGCTTGCTCATGGACTTTGACTCCTGTGTCTCAGCTGTCTGTCTCTGCACAGGGCAGTGCTAAGTCCTTATTTTTTTATCTGAACCTTATTTCAAACTGATGGTTTAGAAACATGGTCACCACTAGAACAGAGTGGATTTTTGTTTGCACATATTCACGTGGAAAGCCCAATACAAGTCTAGTCTTCACTAGAATAATGTCATTTTTCATGGATTGCTATATGCTCACTTGGTATGTTTTATTTTTTCTGTTTAGCAAGTCTGTATCCATGGATCACAGCAAACCTCTGTTCATCCCAGCAGGCCTGGATTCACTGAGTCAAATAGGTTAGGACATTTCCTGTTCATTATGTTTGTTGCTTAAAAAAAAAATAAAGTTTAACCATGGCACATCAGCATCAATTTTAACAGATTATTGAAAGAAATAGCTTCAAATATACTAAGAAATACCACTCAGAAATACCACTCAAACCATTTCATGGTAGAAGATTCATGTGTTTTTAAATCAGTCGCAGCTTGTCACTGTAGAATAGAAAATATTCATCAGATGGATCAAAATTATTTGATAATTTCTGTTGTTCTGACTTGTGTGATAGAGAATGCTGGTGTGACTTTATGCTGTACCCCTCAGGCCCTCCACCTGCCTCTGACAGTGACATTGGGAAGCTGCGTGTGAACACACCTTTGGAACTCTGGAAAAAAGTGTTTGAGAAAACATTTCCTCCAAAGGTGGGTCTCTACACATCTGCTGCACAGCTGCTCTTCTCACACTATAGTAGTACTGTCACTACTGCTTTTTGTCTTTTGTCAGTGACTGGAATTTCAGTCTCACTTTGAAGTTCTGTTTTTTCCAACCTCTTTAATTCATGTATTTTCAAATTCATGTGTATGTAGCATGGTGCTTTGAGCTTCTACATCTTCAGTCACCTTCCTACACCTAGTGGTAATGGAAGTATTGCTGTAACCCTCTGTTTTTCCTGGAGTTGCACCACTGCCTTTCATTACATTGAGAGACAAGCTATGCTCAACACTTAGGGCACTTTATAAAGTGACATATCCCCCAACACCTAAACCAAGTGACAGGGATGTTCCAAGAGGAGAGCTCTTCCAGCAAGCTGCTGATCTAAAGAAGATTTGCCATATAGATTCCCAGTCTTCTGGTTTGGTTCCAAAATATGCTTTATTATAAATATTTTTTTTCCACTGCCTCATCTAAGTATAATTCTGCTTCATTTTATTCCCATCATTTGTGTGATTGCCTTCTTGCTACTTTCCATTTCTTATGAGTAAGGAGAAATGTGCAGGACCACATTTGAAAGAAAAAAAATCTTATTTGATAGTGTTTCTTTCTATTAGTGTGCCTTGCTTCCATGGAATTAAGTTGTAGATCTCTCAAGCTTAGTAACTGAAAACACAGGTATTTGGCAAGAAGCCAGTCACTGATTTCTCAGCTACTGAAGTAACACTTCTGGTAACTGCAACTGAATTCTGGTCTTCAGTATTAAATGCTCCAGCAAGAGCAACCTTAACTGTGTCTAAATGTCATAGGCCAGAAAGGATCTTTTCATTTTGAGGAGGGAATAATAAACAACTGCCAAACAAAAGGATTTTCTTTCCTTTAAGATCTAACTGAGCTATTACTCTATCATTGTTTTACCAATCTCAGATTTTTTTCTTATCTGATCTGGCCCCTATAGTACAAAATTCTGCCATCAATGCCAGATTTTGTGTTTGTATTAAAAATATACACTCCCATTAGAGCTGCAGCATGGATTTTTTTTGTTAAAAGAACAGAATATGAATTGTTTTTACCATTTGAGTTTTTTGTGACCTCTTCTTTCAGAGTTTGTGTGACCCACAAGATGCCAAGGACCCTGCCCAGCACCCACAATACGCCGAGTACAAAGTGGATGTGATGAGAGCTCAGAAAAACCAGGTGTGTGGTGGTTTTCCAGTTGCAGTTCAGTCAGGCAGTACAGAACCACTGCTGAATATACTTGCAGCATTCCCTTTTTAGCATTGAAAGAATTTTGCAAGATTAGATTGTTATTGCTGTCTTGTTTTGGTAGAGGTAAGTTAGAATGCATAAGGCAGCAAACCCATAGTTACCTGATCCAAGGAAATATATTAATCATGTAAAAGAATAAAGCCATTTCATGAACCCCCTGCAGTCTTTGAAGTTGCACATTACCTGTAATATCCCATTCCTGTAGGCATCAGTTCTGCAGCTCTGTTACCTCAAGAGCACTTGTAGAAATCATTAAAATGTGTAAAACATGTTGCTTTGGGAATTTATAATGTAACCTCATACTCCTTCTGTCTGTATAGCTGTAAATAACTGTATGGGAGCTAGGTTTGTTCTTTTTAGATGTTTCACAAAAGAAGATACTGGTGTGCACTGATTACATCAGGCAGGAAATGATTAATTTTCTGTTTTTAAACAAAAGAGACAAGCTTTTAGAACCTTAATCTGTTCAAGGGCATTGCAAACCACTGCAGCTCCTTTCAGTTGGACTGCTACAAGTAATTTGAGCATTAAAGAGAAAATTACTTTTTGTTATCTGCAGCTATTTCCTAAACTTCTCTCAAGTGAAGTTTAAATTTTACAAGATTATTTGCACGTTATTAAACTGTTCTATACTCCAGGAACTTCATTCAATTTGCACTGCACCAAGATAGCAATATACATCTGAAAGAAAAGAACTCTGCAGCTGCAGTGATTCTTGAAGTGTCTGTGCATTTCTCAGTTGTATGAAAAGTGGCACCAAAAATCCTATTTTAAAAGCAACGTTTTAAATGCATCAAAAGTCTGACATTCTTTATAGAGCCTCATGTTATCTACTGTGTAGGAGGAAGAGTATATTAAGATGTTTAATATGCAATCATATGAAATCATAGGACATTATGCAAAGTTAAAGTTTCCTGTGACAACAGTGTATATTTTTAAATCAATTAAGTGCATGTCATCATTTTTTCTCAGTTACTTTTGGTTAATTAACAGGCAACTTTGGACTCTTAAGTGATAACCAGTTTGCTTGTTTATCTCAAGGGTAAGTTTTAAAGGAACAATAAAGAAGAAAAAAGAAGAAGAAAGATGTAGCCCTTGTCACTGAGTCTAATAGAAGGACCTGAGTACCTGACTCAGTCTTGGTCAGGACTTTATATTGTATTAATAAATACAGATTTATAAATACCTATGGCAATAAAAAGCTTCATTAAATCAATTCCAACTTTGTAAGCTTGGCTGAGGGGTCAGTCTGGAGCTAGGGGTTTGTGTGCTCTAGCAGAGTAAGAGGTTATGTTCTCAAGTATAAAATTAGAAAAAAAAAAAAGAATAAAGTCTAGAAACAAGAAACTCAGAGGCTTTTCCTCAAGTGCCCCCTTTCCTCAGTGTGCCTTTGCTCAGGCACTGCCAGTGGTCACTGCCTGCTGCCTCTGAGGCCATAGTCACACAACAGCAGGGGCTGGAAGGGACCTCAGGAGATGGAGAAAGTTCAAGTCATATCAGTCCCTCAGAACAGAGGAAATAGAACAATTAAGGCTTTTACTTTTTTTTTACAATCTTAATTTTTCCTCCTTGTTTGTAGACATTGCAGTATTGTCTTTAATTACATGATCATATACTATTTTGCTGATGTCTCAATTCAATTGTTCAGGATTTCTTTTCATCATCCTTATTCTTTGTGTACCTGATTTCTCAACCTGCCATTCAGACACTTCAATGAACACAAAAGTATTAATTTTTTTCTCTGAGAATGTGTGGTAATGTTATCTTATCTGAGTGCCTCACAAACAGCAGTTCTTTCTTTCCCATCCCTTTATGAGATTGTGTGTGATCTTCTCCATTTGACAGATGATGAATTTATAGAAACACAGAAGTAAAGAAGCATTAAGGTTAAAAAAAAAATAAATAAAAAATCCACTTTATGCCAGTGTTGAGACATCTGGGACAAGTTGCTATCCCTAATAATATTTAAATTGTTCAGAGCACTTTGAAAGCACATTGCAATTGCAGATGTTAATTCTTAGTAAATTTGATCTGTGGTCCCCTACACTTTATTTTTCTTTCTGTGTTCTGGGTTGAGAATTAATTCTATTAAATTAATTAGATGTGAATTTTGTCATTCTTGTCAGTTCTGGTATGTGTATACCTGCAGTGAAACCTCCCTTACTCTCTTAAATACATTTTTTTTTCCACTTTTGAGGGGTTTTGCTGCATTTCTGCTAATCACTGGTTCATGTCTATCACTTTTCCTGATCTAAGCAAGGTATGATGACTTCCTTGGTATTGCAAGATAGGGTTGTTGAGTGTTGTCCACTTTATCATCTTGTTTGATTTATACCTCCACAGTCTGAGCCTCTGTTTGCTTTTTAATAATATCATGATTATCTCCAAGATGCACAGTTTTAACTACCACAGGGGGTTTGCATTTGATTTTTAGTAGTTAAAATAAAGCAAAGCATGGCATCATTGTCTGTGATTAATAATATGGTTCTCAAACAGTTATAAGTGATATTTCCACAACCATCCAGTATCATAAATTAATAGATCTGGTATGTTGTTTTCCTAAACACCCATTCTTTTCCCCAAAAATATATTTCTGCTTACTGCTTTCTGGACAAGACTCTGTTCTGCAGGGGTTTCTAAGGTCCACTGGTAGCTCTCCCAAGTGATCACCACTGGGGATGTATAAACAGAAGATCATTTCAGTCCTGTGTTTAAAAAACAAAAACAATCAATGGAATAAGCCCCAAGTAGGCTCTGTTCTTCTAGTTCCCCTTCTGTCAGATGAAGGAATTCCCAACCCAGTTTTCTTCTTCCCTAGAAAGTATCTAAGTACAAATTAATAAATCAAACCCAGCTCCCTAGATGAGAGCAAATGTAGCAAAATTTAGAGCACTTTTAGTATAAATTTAATATATATTTGTAGAGAAGAATATATAGTACATCTTTTCTACAGTGAAAAATGTTTGTACATGTTTTAAATGTTCAAGGGGCTAATGTAACTATCCTAACTTTTACTAATGAGGAGATCAGATTAATATGTTTGTACTTTTCTCTTTTAGGAGCTCGAACAATACAGAAGAAATGCCTCTAACTCCTGGAAAGAAATGGATTTTGACTCTGACTCATGAACTGCTATAGGTGTTATCAGTTTAAAATTTACTTTAAATCATTTTAGCATTATACTAGCAATTTAATCTGCTGCAGTTGAAAACAGACAAGATGAAACTACAAAATTAATGTTTATTAAGTATTCCTGTTATTTTTAATAAAAAGAACTGTTGATGCATTCCATCCAAAATTATGTGTATCTTGTTATTGACAAAGAGTTGGAAAAAGTGGGAAGAAAGGAATTGTAGATTGGTCAGAGATTGGTTTGCATATGAAGACTGGCATTAGTCACTTCTCCCTACTTTCTAAGTTGGTTTATTTTTTAATGCTTCTGCCCTAAACATGTACTTATATATAAACAAGGTTTCACACTGAAAATATGAAACTGGATAGTAAAGTGTGCTAGGTATCTTTTCCTAGTTCTTTGCATTCAAAAACAAAGCTTGAGTATATTTAATTCATTGTCTGATGTATTTGAATAGGATAGGTCCACAACAACTGGCAGAATAAAGTGGAATTAAAACCATGTTTGCCCTGAATTCAGATGTTTGCTTTAGTTCAGTATCATAGTTTAACACAGGGATTACTTCTTGCAGTGTATAATGTTGTAATAACTTTGCACAGAATTTAGAAGATGGCTATTTCTGTCAAAGATGGAAATGCTAGGAAGTCAGTCTTACCAGCTGGCCAGATGCTGGGCTAGTGGTGGAACTGGGATTCCCATGCAGCCCAAGCTGGTGAAGGGGTAGCCATGAGCATCCTCACTAGCACAGCTGGACTGAGACAGTCAGTGTCTAACCTGGCACACCAGGCTGTAAGATGTGCCCTGAGCAGCAGCCCTGCACATGAATAAAAATGGGAAAGACAAACTAAGGTGGCATTTCTTTCCAGCTCTTCAAAGTTGCTATTTTAAACTTATTTGTTCAGCATATGTTCTTCTGATACAACATTTGTATATCAGAATATGACACAAAGATATTAGGAAAAAATTTTAGCCTCACACTTAAGAACTTCCACTAATTTGATTTCAAATTCTTCATTACAAAAATGTATTATCTCAAAACTATAAAATCAGACATTATATTGTTAAGAAACTGGAAGATATAAATATGCTTACCTCCTCAAAGAAAACTCCAGCTATCTGCTACTCTCTAATAAATAATTTCTTCACTGAACATAAATAGTAAGTTACAAGATTTAGTGTAAATTTCTGTGTCTGTCAGGCTTTCCATTTTGATAGGTACTTACAATTAAATGGGCAAATTTGACTCTTTCAGGTGTTAGGGAGCCCATAGGAACAGTTTCCAAAGATGCACACCACCTCACTTCCAAGAACTGGCAAAAAAACCTTTACATTTTTATTCCCTAGTTAAACTGATGTTTTATTAACAGAATTTTGTTCTAGGAATTCACATACTGCTTTCAAAACATGATTTAGAAATGTACAATGAAAAGAAGGAATGTATATAAATAATGTCACTGTTTTCTCTGGTATACCATCATTTAAAAGACAAAATGTTAGGTAACTTTTATACTGATTAAAGATCATGTACTCATTGTAGAGATGCCTAAGACTGAAATGGAATGATGTCCTGACTGTCTTTATTTACATGTATTTGGTTTCTTCCCTTTCTAGAAATCCTCAAAATGGTAACAAAACAAAGTATAGGACTTAGAAAACAATTACAGAAATGATATTTACCAGCAATTTTACCCCTCTGCTTACTGCTAATGGTTAAAAAACAAAACAATGGGGGAAAAAAATAGAGCTGCATTGTTAAAAACTGAGTGTGAGACATTGATAGAACTGCTGCTTTTCTATTGTCTGCCAATAATTCTCTCTCTTAATTTGAAGCTGAGAACTGCTATAAGGGCAAGCCCTGGCAGAAAAGCATAGAGAGTTAGGAAGTTGGATGTGAAGCGGGACAGGGCACCAGGAAAGTGGTTTTCAATGAACTGGATGCCATGAGAGAAAACACACACAGCACTGGCTGCACTGGAACTGTTGGCTTCACCTGTCAAAAGAAAACAAAAAATAATGTGTTTAATACATGAATCAGTATAATGGAAACTGTGCTTTGGTGTCTAGCTCGTATATATATATATATATATGTATAACTCTGAGGTTATTTTAGTGTGAACTATACCCATAGCAGTATTTCTCAGCATTTTGGAATAAGGACCAACAAGCCATGTGTTTCTGCAGGTAATTAACAGCATTTTTGGAAGAGAGGAATAAAAGGTCACTTTTATTTTATACATGAACTTTCCATTTTGTTCATGCCAAAGAAGAGAGGATTTCTGGCTTTTCAGACACATTATCAGGGGCAGGTGGGGGTCAAGAGGCACACTGTGGTAGGCAATATACTTGGTCATACTTGAGTGCTTCCAAAATTCAAGAAATGGAGACTGTTTGAAGAGCACCTTAAAAATAATCTGTTTATTTATTACTCCTGAAGTCACAGACCTATTTTCAAACAGTTGCTATCTATACTCTTGTCATAGAGGGACAAGAGAGATGAATGGATAAAGGATGGATAACCTTGGAGAGGAGCACAGACAACACAATAAATAAATAAACAAGCACAAAATACCTTGCAGTAGGTCCAAAGCTGCAAGTTTTATCCCACCAATGGGTGTCAGCTGCTCATCCTGCCAACATGGTTGGTACTAGTGTTTGGTAAAACCTGTCTGACCTTGCTCACAGCTACAAAGCAGAGCCTGGCAGAGCCAAGCTGCTCAGTATATGCCATGGTAACCATGTGAATAGAAGCCTCACCTGTAGTAGATGTGTCACCTGGCAATGACCCCTGCACTGATCTTTGATCTCAGATTGTGCAATTCTATTGATTTCTGTTCACATGACACTGCTCTGATAAGCTCATAACTTTTACTTTCCAAATTGCCCCCAAAGGGGGGATAAAGAGAACTGGTGAAGAAGGGAAAGCTGAAAAACTCAAGAGAAATGCTTGACAAAATAGTCAAACTTTTGTTTAGCTAGCTATGATATGGTCCTACAGTCTTTACTAAGCTTTTGTTTAACAACTCAGATTTTTTTTCTGGATTCTTTTATTACATGTAGAAGGAAAACAAGCACTGATATCTCATTAATGTAATTATTTACAGCGGGATTAAATGGTGGTGCTTTTTTAGGTTTTTTTTTTTAACACTTACCACATGTGAAATTTAAGCCATAAAATTCATTGACTACAAGGACTTCACTGCTGTATTTTTGAAAGGTTAGATAGCTGAGTATTTTAAAAGGTGTTGGCATTTCTTCAATGGTCCTAAAATAAATAAGAGAAGTTAAACTGGCTTTTGCTACATTCCAAGAGCAAATTCTACCCCAAATTAGATCAAGATCCTCTCTTCTTCTATGATGTTGTTTGCTATTCACATGGCAGTGATAAACTGCAAGTGACAAGACCCAGTGTAAAGCTCAGTTGCAAAAATGTGTTACTTCTGGAGTAAGAAAGCACCAGCCCCTCACTCCATCCTCAAAGCCAAAAAGGCTGAATATCAGTTCACATCCCTCACTGCCTCTGAAGATTAATCCAAGAGATTCACAATATTAATTAGCAATGTCTCTACTGTTAAATAATGTTAGAAACCAGTCTAACACTCTTTAGAGGGTATCATTTGGGCATTACACTACAATAGCAGTTTAGTTATAATAATATTTTTTTATAATAGGTTCCACTAAGATACTAAAAATTGTAGGAACTTTTCCTGTGGGAGGCTCCTTTACTGTGGACAGCATTTCATGTCATGGTGTCAGCAAAAGTAAAAGCAATCAATGGAGCTGGGAGATACTCATTGCTCAGCTTTATCTTCAATGGATTTGCAAAAAGTGAAAACAAAAAGTCAATATCTAAAGTGATTGTCTGGTTTGTGTGTTTAGTACAAGGTCTAACATGATAAGGTAGTTCTGCCTCTGAAGGGTAAGAGCTGCATTTCATTCCCATTGCCACCAGTGCATTACTGTGCTTAACACCATCATGAAATCAAACTTCTTCCTACCTTACTAGTCCTGTCCCCACTATCACACCTGCTGAATTGAGCAGCACCACTCCACTCTGGACTATGTTTGGGTTTTGGACCACGCCGAGTATAACAAGAGTTAGCAGTTCACCAATTATATGAGATGCTAAGACAACAGCAAAGAAAATTCCAAATCTGGAGGCATCAGGATACAACCCCGTGGTCCTGTGGGAAAATAAGCAAAAGAACATTTAAAGAAACAGTGTTTGGGTACTAGGCTTGGAATGTAGCTTTTATTTTTGTTTTATTTTTTGCAATTACAGGTTATTAAGTGAAGAGTTTTTGCCTTAACCCTTAGGATGTTGTTTGGAGCCTTAACATAAAGGACATCCACTTAACATTGTGACATAAGTGCAGATATATGCAGTTTTCTCCATGTAGATTAAATAGGGTTATGTAAAGCTGAAGTTGCAGCAGAAATTTGTGTTGTTTCAAGGTATCCACCATTGCTATTATAAGAAAAAAAGAAAAAAAAATTGAGAAGCAGAAAAAATGAAAACCAAAAAAATCTCAGAAGAATCTTATAGCAACAGAATGATAGGATGATATAAACTGTTAGAGCATTTCCAAGAGATACCTTTAGCTAGGAAAAGCTGCATAAACAGAGGACATTGATTTGATTGCAAAAGTGGCTGTGTTTGTTCTTGCTCAGAGCTGCCTTGTGTCTGATCAGGTAAGAGTCTGGGTCTGTATGACCCACAGTAACTGACCCTAGAAACACAAACTGAGAGAAATGCCTTCCTAGAACACACCAGAGGCTGCAGCCTCTCCAACAGTTACTCCATTCAGGGAAGTTTAGTCCTGTACAGATACAGTCTTCAAAATGTCATTACCTGCTTGCCCTAAGAGGTCTAAGGGCATGATGAAATCACTCTGACACATCACTGGTGGCTTCCAAACAAACACAAGGTAGCAAAGATATACAGAGGCTAATATCTGTAAATATTACCCATTAACTGGAGCCACAGTCTTTATTGTTGACTGTTTCAAGCTGGCAAACACAAGGGCAAAGTCTCTAGACACACAGATTTCCTGTTTGCCAAGGAGTGAGTGTGACAAACAGCAGCTCATGGTCTTCAGGAGCCTGCTTTTGGTATGACAAGAATGACAAATGCCAGGCCCACCAAAACTTGCACAGTTACCTAGAGAACCAGTAACTGCCTTGCACAGAAAGTGGTTAAAATACTGCCTGGAAGAGAAGGGCTAAAATTGTCTCATCTTTCCTTAAGCTTTGCCTGTAATCATTCAGAGAGAGAACAGAAGGAAGCCACACCACCAGGCCTGCTGCTGACATGGGAATTGAGAGAGAACAAAAAGAACAAATAGATGGTAGCAGTGCTTACCAGTATATAAATGTGCTGAAAATGGCCACGCTGAACACACTGAAGGGCAGGAAATGTACTATGTAAGCTAAAAGCATTTGCCACTTCTTATACAAACCATCTTTACTTTCTTGGTCACTGATAGCACGTAAAGGTGGGACTGCATTAAAGAAGAAATAAATTAAATCACTGCTGAATAAAGAGACCAAGACTTGTTGACAGCAAAATTACCTCAAGCACAGAGACAAATTTGAGAAGGTATCAGAAACATTCTGTCTAAAGCAGTCTGATCACTCTCCCCCCACCACAAATGCTCTTTTTTTCATTTCTCTTTTTGCAGCTACAAATTAAAGACATGAAAAAACTGCCATCACTGGATCATTTCTTGAGGTGCTCTATGTCAAGGCAGTGACAGCAGCTTCTGTGCCCTGAGTGAACAGAACAGTTTTTAGGGCTGTAAAAAGAAACTACTGTTTGTTTTAAGATCAACATCTGTAAGAAAAATGTAATCATCACATCATACTCTTAAATCTAATTATGCTTAATTGTTGTCAAAGCTGATTAGTACTTCCACCCTTTCCATATCTTTGGGTTTGATCTCACTGTAAGAAGTTAACTGCAGACCTAGCCTTTGTCCTGCCTTTGTAACACTACTAAGGGCCCTTGCAGAGCTTGGAATAAAGCCTCCATACACAGGCCAGCTGGGAAAGGGGGAGGCAGGGATCAGGACATATTCCCCATTAAGTGCAGAGAAGCTGGAGCCTCCCTGATGAGCTGCTCTTCTTCTGTGCTGCAAAACTTCTTGTTGCTTTGCCTTTTTGAACGTCATGCTTCTGTATTAGCTCTGACATTAAATCTTTCAAGATCCTTTACGTGACTATCTTCAAAAAGACTTTCTGTAGTCACAAAGCAGCAGCTGCACATAACACAGGACAGGAACTCACAAAGGGCAACAGCATTGAGCATCCCAGTGTAGGGGGGGGCACTCACACACTGGTAGACCAGCCCCACACGGTCCTGCACGGCTCCTTTCACCAGGTCACTCCTCAGCCTCAGGAGGAAGAAGGCTACAAACAAGCCAAAGAGCAGATTCTGGAGGAGACGCATGATGATGCCCATCTTATCTCTGGAGAAGTTTCTTGTTGTCCTCCTGGGAAGAAAAGAAAACAGCAACCATACACTTGTTAGCTGTGACTGCCCACACGCTGGCAGGAAAATTTAGCTTTCTGAAAATCTGACACACACAGTGTCCAGAGAAGTTAATATGTTAAAAATAACAGGAAGAAGTACAGTGGGAGACCAAAACAACAAGACAGTGCATTTATATATGGGGGAAAACCCCAAAAGGTCAGTGTATAAGAAAAAAACATTTTTCTTTAGAAAAGGAAAAAATATAGTTAAAGTCTTACCTTAAAAGAATCCATAACTGGTAAAAGGCACTGGGGGAGTCTTTGTGTTTGAATGGTATTGGTGGCAGCTCTTTCATACACTTGGATCTTTCAATGGCTGCCAGGGCTTTGCTGAAGATCTCTGAGTTTTTGTAGGCTGCTCCAATCACCTGAACCCTGCTGTAAGTGTCCAGCTCACGTTCCTTGCTTCGGGTGTCCACGGATGTCAGATCCACTGGAAATGTACAAAGTGTTTACTGGATACACACAAATTATTTTTACTTCATGTCTTTTCCCCCTTGCAACTAAACTTTGTCTCTATCCTAAAATCTACAAAGAAGAAAAGGTCCACTGAAGGCATTCAAGGTTTCTTTTACTCCTCACTTCCTTTAGGAGCAGCACAAGTGAGTGACTGCACAGCCACCACAAATCTCTGTGTTCTGTGGCCTCAGTAGGAGCCTGAAGTTTGAGTCTAACTGGACTGAGCAGTGTGTGGTCAGACCTTCAGCATTCTCCTCACACAGCACAGAGCTGTGCCACCAGTGGAGTGCTGCTGAGGATGGACACTGATGAGGATGAAGAGATGAATTTTCTGATCGTGTATTTCTCAGGTTTTCAGGGAAATGCTTGGCCATGGCTCCCTGATTCCCCCTTGTCCTCTGCCTGCTCCTCCAAAACTATGGAGCTCTGTTTCATGAGAAGTCAGAGGAAGTTCAGCAGACCAAATCCACCCAAAAGGCTCAGTACAAGATAAAGAAAATATTATGGTCATAGAACTTAGGAAAAGCCAATACTTTTCACAGAGTTCCTTCTAATATATCCACCTTTACCTATTTCTGACACCAGCAATTCTTCTCTTGGCAGCTGGGAACTCTGTGTGTGCTATTTGTACAACTCACAGACATTTGGCAATACAGGTAAAATGCATAAGAACTTTTTTTTTTCCCTAATAGAAAGGAATTATCTAAAGCTTAAAAAAACTAAACTCTAATTCTCAAGAACAGCTGTTCTTGAAGATTTTTATATTACTCTTCTACATCTGATGACATCTTCATCAGTCCTTTATTCCTGAAGTTTCTACCTTTCTTAGATTTCTGGTTTACATTGTTATGCTCAACTTCAAAATACAAATTGAACAAGAGAAAAGGAGGCCTTGACAAGATTCTTAATTTCTCCTCAAAACCTGAATTAAGCTTATGGATACTTCCCTAATGCTCTGGAAGCTGGAAATCAGCAGAATTGCCTATAGTAAACACACCCAAAACTGAGTTTGCACTTCTGTAAATAGGACCATCCAAAATGCAGACACTGTTTAACTCCTGGCCAGTGTGATTTACTGGAAGTCACATAGGAAATAAAAAGTTACACAGATGCCCTGCAGTGAAACCAGGCCTCATTTCCAAAGACACATGCTGACACTTCTTTTTCCATCAGAAACTGGTAAAACATTGCTCTTCAGCTTTTGCCAACAGCTGTCGTTGATTCCTGAAGCATCTGGATATTCTGCTCCAGTATCTCACCCTGGTATCAGCAACTCCCCACACTTCTGGAAACCTCAGCCCAGCTCTCTCTCTTCTCTGAGATGGGAAAGAATTCAAACACATTTCTATCTCTGTAAAAACTTTAATTTGTGGAAGAAAACAATTTGTTTAAAGGAAATCTGTATTCTTACCAAAAGAACTTAGACAAACTTACCATAGAAATCAAAAGGATTTGATTGTTCAGGACAAGAATAACCACAGTCACCAAAAAACGTGATCATTTCCATGGGGTTCCCACAGAAAACCATTTCTCCAAAGCTCATGATAGCTATTTTGTCAAACAGCTGCAGGGGCAAAGTCATATATTATGTTTATATACTGTAATTGTAATATATTGTATTTTACCTAA